>JBAMJV010009519.1:0-46700 GCA_037951105.1 Echinarachnius parma
CATGTGCCTCATCAAAAAAACAAAAAACAAGTATGCTTTCTGTGTAAAAATGAACAAAACAAATCGACAAAATCGTGTCATATTTATGCTAAAAAATCAAATTTAATGTTGGTTATCAGGTGTAAGAACCTGTGCCCCTCACAATAATGCAAGCCCCCCTGGTCCCCCCCCCCCCCCCCTTTTGGAAAAATCCTAGCTACGTACGCCAGGCAGTGGAGAGAAGGAAACAGAGCGGGTGATAAGACTCTGGTTTCGGACAATGGTCAGTTGGGAGATCGCCTGAGGAATGCATCCTACGGACGCCACATTACACACCTCAGAGCGCACATCATTACTGTACCACCATCTCACGCAAACCCATGTTTTCTCGCTAAACTATCTTGGCCCAATTTTTGTCTTATAGAAAGCTCTATATACCCTTCCCATAAAGTACACATTCATGTTTACTAAGCTGAGAAATAGTCTACACCTCAAAGATCTCTCTCAAACCGTGTTTCCTCGCTTCGATAGTCCGTGTTTGGTCGCTAAATTATCTTCGTCCGAACCATGAAAATAATAATGTACACAAGTCATATCTTCTGATCCATCAGCTTAACGCGAACATCATCATTATCTATATCCACGTTTTCTCCCAAGCCTGGGAGCTGGTGGGTTTTAAAAGAAAGTTCCATACCCAAACCATCAAATGAACACGCATGTTTGTTGAGCTGTTTTTTCTCCGGCAGCCCGCGTTTTCTCGCTAAATTATCTTCGTCCAAACCATGAAAATAACGTACACACGTCTTCTGATCCGTATTGCACACCATAAAGCACAAAACATTAGGATCTCTAATAACGTCCGAGTTTTCTCGCTATATTATCTCAGCCCAAGCTAGTATATTTTTCAAGACATGCAACTCCACACCCAAACCATAATATGAATACACATGTCATGTTTTTGAGCCATAGTTAACACCGCATAGTTTAGGGTAAAACATTTGTTTTCGGCAACCCGCGTTTTCTCGCTAAATTATCTTTCTCCAAACCATGAAAATAAATGTCTTTTGATCAACATCATTAGGATTTATAATAACGTGTCCGTGTTTTCTTGCTGTATTATCTCAGCTCCACACCCAAACCATAAAATGAATACCCGATCGCTGACCCCGTGCCGTATAGCTCTGTCACAGCTAGCTAGATCGCGATCGCATAGAGAATCTCCAAGCCATATAGAGCCTTTACTAAAGGCTACTTCGACCCAGACATCCTTCATATTCATGTTTCAACGCCACTAGTAATTAATGGTTTCTTTCTAAAACTGTATTAAATTTAATAATCAAATCGTTACCCATGTCGGCTTCCTGGGCTCATATTCATAAAAGCCTGCTAACTTAGTTCCATGTGCAATTAAAATGGTACACTGTAGAGTGCTACAAACGGTTTTCCTAGTTCCCAACTAAGGTTAGCTGGTATAGCCTTAGGTACCTTCTAAGTTAACCCTAGTAAGCAACTATAGTAGATTGTGTGTTTAATACACAGCTACATCATTCAAAATAGACTCAGCATGAAACTAAAACTAGTGGGCTTTTTTATGAAAATGGGCCCTGAATTATAAATTATATACCTTTTAGATGCAATAATTCCGTATGCCTCAATGATATGCAAAGTGTTCTTAATCAGCAACTATGATAATCGGGAATTTGGGATTAACCCCGGCGCAGACAGAGCCGACTCGACCCGATTCGACTGGTTTTCAGTCAGGCTAGAGTCAGTTTCGCTCAGTCGGAGCCGATCCAACATGTTGAATCGGCCTTGAATGACCTCCGACTGGTATTTGACTGGAAAACCGGAGTCCTGAGGCAGCACATAACGAGTTAATCAGGCTGAAAACCAGTCGGATCGGGTCGAGTCGGCTCGGCTCTGTCTGCGCCGGGCATTACATGTATTACACACTAAGTTAACCCTGGTTGGCAGCTAAGAGGATCTCTGTTGCATATTTATCTAGCATGGAACTAAGCTAGTGGGGTTTTATGTATATGGGCCCTGATGTTTTGATTGTTGAAAAAGTGCAGCAGGCAAAAATCAAATCAATGCCTCCCCAAAAAGATTATCATATCATCACAATCATTACTAGTGTATCGTCACTAACATTAACACCAATTAAAGGGATAGTTTGGTTTTGCTATAGAGGGCGCGTCATGAAATAGTGAGGTAATGAAAATTGGAGTGTATAATGTGACAGAGCACACAACTTTAATGACAGAATCAACTTTATTTGATCAAAAGCGGTTCAGAAACGGCCGAATTAACTTTATTTGATCAAAATCAGTTCAGAAACGGCCGAAATAACTTTATTTGATCAAAATTGGTTCAGAAACGGCCGAAATATTTGTAAGTATATAAGATTGGAATAAATGTGGGGGACCAACTTCCATCAATAATTCAAAAAAATATTTTAAAATGCTAGTTTTGAAAATCTACCAAAATTGAACTATAACTGTTAGTTTTAAATGATAATTTGCATGTTTTAATTACTAAAATCCTGTTTGACCAAAACTGTACTATCCCTTTAAATTACACAAACACACACACACACATACACACACACACACATGCATGCATACACACTCACGCACAAGCACAAAAGCACACAAAATATATGTACATTCAGATCTCATATTTTGTCATATTTCAAGACATGCAAACATTGTAAATTATAACACTCTTCTATATAATATATTCCTTTATAAATGGTCACTTTTAAATTGTGTACAAAAAAATTCAAAAGTTTTCCAATATGCAAATGATTTTAATGTATAAGCAATGTTTTTGTTTCGTACATACACAAGACAAAGAAAATGTAAAGGTACAAATATTTCTTCTTATACCCAGAAACAGGGCTTGTGTTTATTTTGTTTTTATTTGTTCCAGATTGGCATTAGCTTAGAATAAAAAAGGAAAACAATACTTTACAACAAACTGAGGATAAATATAGTCATTTTGAAAGAGTTACACAAGAACTTTTTCACAATGTCAAAATACACAAAAACTCACAAAGTTTCTAATATTATATCTTCCAACACTTTTGTCAAGTTGACATGCATTATCAACTAGAGAATGAACCAAAAATTATTTATTTTGTTAATATCTAAATTGAGCAGCGATGATTCTAATATAAAAAATGAGAAAATACCAATAGGTTTCTAATCAATTTGGAAAACCTTTTAACTATTCAATTTCATGATTTTTTCCTTAAAGTAGTTGTCCACTATTCCAGGAATATTAGCAAAATGCAACAATTTATTTTGAGTAGATTGAAAAACAAAAAACACATTATCAATGCTCTCTTGTTTAATATTCCAAGCTGAAAATTTTGTTAAATGCTGATGAAAAACACTTTGACTATAGTACGCAACACAAGTACCACGAGACGTCAACGTCATAAAACACAGTACTCGAGCGGCTGTGAATTTTCACTAAAAATAAAATAATCAAAGTACTTTTGAATAACTGCATTTTAAAATGTTGGATACTTTGCAAACATTGCCAGTTTCTATTTTCCTATAGAAATAAATGTTGCTGTTTTGCAAGCAATAACATTTCTTGAATTCATATGAGCATAAAAACATAATGACAACATTCTATTTCTTCTCACCTCCACTGATGGATACAAGTCAACCACATGTTGTCGCGTAATGGGTAAAACAAAAACTGGTTCATGTTCCTATCTGTATATAAATTACCAATGATGTCCATAATAGGATAAAATATACATACTATATATATATATATATCAAATCTGGCAGTGCTCAAATATAAACATACAGCAAAATCTGTACAGATAACCATGGACACAAAAAAATTAAGAAGCAACTTCAACATAATTATATTTCACATTGAATGCTTCCAATAATCTTTAACACAACATATTATGTTAAGTGAAGTTTCATACTTTACATGCATAAATTCAACTTAATACAGGAAAACAATATAAATGCAATGGCAGTGACGATATGAACATGGTCCAAAAATTATCTTCTATGATACAACTTCATAAAATGGCAACAGAAGTGAAAGTTTATAACTGTTAACCTCAAATGGAATAATAATCGGAGAAAAATATATATAAAAACGACCCAATGAGGCACGTTATAATAATGATGTTGCGAATACTTGTATCATAACCTTAAAGAGAAAACGATCATTTATTCAAGGAACTGTATCATATATTGTAAAACTAGATAAGACCTTTCTGACATCTCCCATTTAAAAAAGTGATATAAACATTACTATTACATGTGGTACTTTGATTGGAAACAGTCTACTTAAACTTGAGTTTGTTACATGATCTGTAAAATATAAAAATACTGTACATGAAATGTCTATAGATGCAAACAACGTCGTAAAGAAAAACCTTTTCAAAATTCAAATGCTGGTACATTGAGCTTTCTTTTATATCTGTGCAAAAATACTGAAAAGTGATCACAGGTTTAAAAAAAACCTGTCTGATTTCCCCATCAATTTTTTCCGAGTTGTTTAATAACTAGGGACACTTTGAGTATGGCATAGTCATGAAATTTAACATTTACGATTCAATGTTTTTTCCAGTTTGATGCAACGTTTCATTTTCAGCCTTTTAATAGGGTGTAGAATTGAGATAACAATGGAAAATAACTCTCTGAAACTGTTATAACTATAACTTATTAAAAGGCTACAGTGAAAATGTTCGCAAAGTCAGAAAAAATTATTTTCTTTGAACTTGTAGAATTTTGATAAAAAGAATCCATGGTTTTATTCACTTAAAGCATTTAGATATGTCAGAGTTAAAGTCTTAAAGATATTGCATTCTCATTAGAAACCAGTACATGATCCCTCATTCCGTTTTCATTCCTATTTTTGTATTAAAAAATCACTTATATCATAATTGTGTAGTGAAGTAGAAAATTAGAAATATAAAACTAGTGGTTGTGAAAATACATAGTTCTAACAAATGCTGGTATGAAATTTCTTTTCATAAACATCACCAACATAAACAACGTGTGTGCATGTAAGCGATTGTGTTCTAATTTCGCATATACATGCAGATTATATTTTATGCTCTAGAATAAAAGCTGTGCTCTTGATCAGTGGCTTAAAACAAAACAAATATGAAAAATGAACACACACTTGCACACAGAAACATACCTTAACATTCTTTGTCAACCCTTTAAATGAGCACATAATTATATGTTATCATCTCTCTCACAAAAGGGAATGAGCCTTTAGTAACACAATTATACATAAAACTGACCAACAAGCTTTCTTATCTAAAAATGTTCATAAAAATACTGTTCAAATTTCAAGTAACGCTTATTACAATGACATACACCTGATTAAAATCTTCGCAAGAAAAATAAATTGGGTTTACTTTTACCCCATCTTCATATATGCCAATGTTAAATATCAGTCAAGGCTAATTAAAAGATAAAAAAAGTGATACAATATCTTCTCGACATAAAATACTCTAAAAAGTTGCAAAGATCTAAGATCAATAGATGCAAAATACAGACTATAGAGATAGGCTTGGAAGACTCACAGTCGGCATCCCAAAGCGGGACTATATTATCCCTCTATTTCACGGGATAAAATATCTTTCCTAAATTTACACTAAAATTTCAGAATTTCGGTGCAAGCATTTTAAACATATTACAACAACAACAACAACAAAAAGTGCAATATATATATAGACCAATCTGGAATGGAACTTTATATACAAAAGTTACTTTGTGTTTCTTACAATATATGAATGCATGGTTCGATCTATACAACTGAAAATAAATATTTTGCTTCAAACATGAAAATTTACAACTCATTATACACTTTTTTGTTTTTTTTACATAATAAGAGAAACTACTAGAAGTATAAAGATTGTCATATACAGTAAACCACAGCGTTCAAATAAAACACAAAATCCAGACATTTTGAACACCTTTTCGGGCTATAATAAACAATAATTTGTAGTATTACAAAATCTATTACTCAATTTTATGAACGGACATGGGAGCATCCAATGTTACAGGATTTATTGCTTAATGAAGATCATTTCTACTGACTCAAAGTTAGATTGCTTGAAAGATGATAATTTCATATAATGAGCAATTGTGGGATGATATTCAAACAACATTTCTTTGATATTGACTATGAAGTAATGCGACAAGCAATTTGTCATATTTTACTCTTTTTAAACTGTTCTCTTACAACAAAGTTAGTGGTACGTAAGGACTATGCAGTAATACGACCAACAATTTGTCATATTTTACTCTTTTTAAACTGTTCTCTTACAACAAAGTTAGTGGTACACGTAAGGAATACACAAATCATTCGTTTCCACGAATGTTGCGAGTCATATTATTTGTATGTAATAATTATTTCACCCAGTCCCATTTTAGGAACCATGTCACCAAAAGCTAAGCTAAAATGTCAATATTTTAAAAAGTATTAGATAGTTATTGTGAGATATTGTCCAAGGATTTGTTTGATTATCAATATTTTGAGACTACGTGTATATATATGTATACAAGTCTCATGATCACACACATAAAGAGGGGAAAAATTAACTATAAGCTTTAAATTGTATGGTCTATACGCCAAATTGTATAAAGCTATCATTATACTGAAGTGGTTTATTAGCTATACATTTGTCTTCTTCATCACACAGGTGTTACATGTTGTACTTCATTTTACCGACTGAAGCTTTGTCTAATGGGAAAAGGGAAAAATATATAATTTATCTTCCTTTAAACATCAAATTGTATCCCTGTTACAATTGATGGAACAGGGTAAGAATCATAGATTGGTAGAAGGGATGTGACATAAATTATACATGCCATGTAAACAAACAAAAACTGTAGTTTTATACAGCACGTATGTCTCTCATATTATAGAACAGCTGGTCAAGTACTGTAACACTAGTAAGCAATTTATTTTGTGCAGTATGTCTTGTTATCTCATCGTTTCCCTGACATTGAATACTAGAAATTTACTGCAGTGGATACGATACATCAAAAATGAACAAAATAGCAAGGCATACAATTTCTTTGAAATATTCAGATTTGTCCAAATTTGACTAAATATTAGACAGAATTTCACCTGTAGTGTGGATCCTGCAAGTGTGAAGTAATATACATATAACCTATAGTATTAGAGTATACTGGAGTAAGCTTAGGCTGCAAAAGAATTGGTCGATTTCTTCCAATGTTTGTGGTTAAACCTGTACTAAAGCAGACTTGTACTACAAATGTTACAGAATTTGGAATTGCCTTCGTCAGAACTCCCGTTTGTATCATTTTCAAAACATAAAGAACATTTCTTCGAAATTTCCATTGTTGAGGTTTCGATGAGTTTTCCTCAAATGAGTTTGTTAGGAGCCCTGCGGAAATCTCTGCTTGATTGTCTGCAAGTGGCAGAGAGTTGTCCTCGATTTATCGTTCACATCTTCTCATAATAATACAAGTATTCGTTCTTGGTCTTTAGATTCAGAATACAAGATATCTCTTTTTAAAAAATGAACAAAGAAAAACAACATTGTCACGCATCATGATGAAGCAAGTGTTGAAACGAGTGCTAAAAACGTTCCAGGAAAATGCACGCGGTGTGTTAGTTGATCAAATCACCAAATAAATGCCCCTGGTCCATGGTCTGTCCTAGCAGAGCTGAACGTTCCCCACCTCTGGAAGGTGTCTTCAACATAGTGAGGGCATATTTAGTGTCATCTAGCAGCAGCGGTAGTAGCATCTGTTTATCAGCGCTGACAATGAGATGTCACGTCACGTCCTAGGGGCAGACATAGCCCACCAGGCACAGCAGGCTGCTAATACACGTAGTACTGGGCTATCGAGAGCCGTTTGCCATCAATCCTTGGATGAGCAAAAAAAGAAGATGCCATCACTGCCAGAGTTACAAGTGATGAGAGGCATATCTCTCAAGATACCGAGGATGGAAACTGGAAAGGACTCCACCATGCTCATACCTCGCCTCTGGATGCAGCCGCACTTGGCTGAGGAGGAGTGACCCCACCCCTGCATTGTTCCCCCCTCACCAGAGGGGCAGGGCTCAGTGGGGCGCAGACTACAGTCTTCCTCGAGACATTCAGCCAGAAAGGGTGATAACAAAATCGCAAAGTCCTCCCTCTGCCGCCCGCTTCACTGCCGATTGTTCCTGTTCCTCCTGTTCCGATTCGACGCTGACCGCGGCGAGCTCACCGCCTCCACCAACCGGTGCGACTGGTTGTGTTGGCTTTGTAACCGTTTGCACTTGCAGGTTTTCACCGTCTTGATGCGATAAGTTCTCGTCGTGTCGTTGTCGCAGAGTAACGTGACCCGCTTTTGCCGCACGCTGTCGTTGACGCAGCGCCACTCTTTTCGCTTGCGGTTGCCGTAAGTTTTGATATACTCAGAGTACCACTCTGGGTTAGGGATGCAGGTCCCGGCGCACACCACCTCCGTGATCGGTCGGATGCTGGTGCAGAAGCCATCCGATATGTACCTCTTGGACCGAAGCTCCACGCACTGCACCGGATCTCTATCTGCAACGACAATGTGGAGAAAACACAAATTAAGTCTCCGGTAAATTATGGGGCGAGCAAAAAAAAAAGTATAAATTAAAACATTTAAACACATTCAAGACTGACTGATAAGATCTGCAAGAATCGTCATGAGTGAAAGAGGCAGATTTTTCTGAAGAAGAAGAAGATCTTAGTATTAATTGCACACCTCCTCCATAGACCCCAGCCAGAGAACACTCGGGACCAGAGGGGTGTTGCATACAGAGTTGCAATTAATCGCAAGTCAGAAAACATGCTTTAATGCGCAAATCTGATTGGTTGAAATGCGTGTGCTTTCTGACTGGTGATCAATCGCTACTTTGCAGTTAATTGCAACTCTTTATGAATGGGTTAATCAACGTACTATTTTGGACTTGATATTTCAAATGTCTTTGATGTTCTTCCTCATAAATTCGACTACCGCAATCATTTTGTTTCCATCTATTTCCTCTCATAGGGTAGGTAAATTGCCATATTTTATCAATTTATTTGTAAAAATTCCACAATCAACTTACAATTTTTGGACTTTATTTTCAATGTTTTCCCAAAAAGTTGAACTGAATATTATTGATTTATTTCCTTTTCTTCTCGTAGGTTTGATTGCATTGTCAGCATGGGATGGACGTAAAATGAATTTACTTGAGGAAATCATTATATTGCAGTGAATGTCGCCATCAAATACTTATCGCCATGTTTATTCATCATCAGCAGAAGAACAGGGGTACAATGGGACATTGTAATTCTCATTTCATATATCGGAAAATTATTTTTCACAACAGACATTGTTTTCTATGCGCTGCTTCCTCTCATGATTATATAATCAATGTTTATACATTTCAATAAAAACATAAATCATCATAAAAAACACTATGGAGAGTACATTAGAATACTTCAATGAGTAAATATTTAAGGAAATAGAAAAACTAATAGGAAAGTATCCCCGCGTTCACACACAAAATTTTCATCCCTTAATCATGACTAAAGAATCAGCAGCTGACTATAGAATCAGCTTCTCATTAAAAATTTGTGTGTCTGAACGCTTACTAACAAAACGACGTATCGTTAGTGATGACTAACGAAACACAGGTTTTATCGTCGTTTCGTACGAGAGCTGACTATAGAATCACGCCGATTTTGTGTGTGAACGAGGATTTCTCACTTAATCATGGTTAGCTATACGACTCGTAACTAACTGGGCGTGGCTTAACGTGAACGTTCGCGCACACAGGGCCCTATGGGGGCCCTAGGGAGACCTGGTGTTCGATGCACCTGGAAGCCACCTGGAAGCCAGTTGTTATGGAATAATCGCTTGGTGTGTGTGAACGTTTGGTTTAATCATGATTCTTTAGTCATGATTCTTTAGTCATGATTAAGGGATGAAAATGTTTGTGTGTGAACACGCTGATAGTACATGTACACATATTCCTAAAGCATGGCAAAACTGAATTCACGCTTTTTCCAAATGCCTGGTCGAAAATACACAATGCTCAGAAAGATCCCTGAAACTGCTTTTGAATGCAGAAAAATAATGATTTAGCATCATGCATGAAATGTTTTAAATAGCCGTTTTTTTTTTTCCCTTGAAAAGGAGGATAATCTGGGCTCAGACTCGCTTGCCTGCACTCGTATCCCTAGTGCTGCCCCATGTCTATAAAATTTCAGACAGACGACCATTCAAAACGTGAATAAATCATGTGTACTGTGCAACATTACTGATGCAAGAGTTAGAAGCATGTAACGTTTAACAAATTTACCATGGTAGTATACCACGGTAGTACCATAGTAAAATCATGGCACCGTACAATACCATGGTGACACGGTATATTGGCCCCGGCTCTGTACCATGGTATACCGTGGTTATACATACCATGGTGGTTAAATTATGGGTACCACGATATTACAGTGGATACTATGGAATGGAATGGTATGGTATAACCATGGTACTACCACAGTAATACCATGGGTGCCATGGTAATACCATGGTACCCATTACCATGGTACTACCATGAAAACCATGGTACTTTTTTTGTAAGGGAACCCATCGAGAAGAATGATTTTTTTTTCTTCTTTCTGGAAAGGACAGTAATCTGTAAATCTGGGCTCAGACTCGCTTGTGCCTGGACTCCTATGCCTAGTTCTGCCCTATACACCAGCCCGAGAATTTCATGGACCAGTCCTTAATGGGTTACACTGAAGTAATTTGATTGCTCTAGAGAAGGTGTATTTCAGCCCGCTGGCTACCACAGACAACAGGGCTGTTCCATATTTGATTTGTTTTAGATGTAAAATGCCTTCTACATACGTAGACCCCACCCCAGCCTGAGAATTTCACGGACCAGTCCTTAATGGGTTACACTGGAGTAATGTTCCTTATTTTCTTCTAGTAATCTAGTTCAGACTTCAGAGAAAGGGTAGTCGAAGGTCTATATTACAGGTCTTACGACCAGCACAATTCTGGGCCCCCGTAACATTTACGGTAAAACATAAATCTTTAGGTTATGGGGTCTGGGGCTAATTAGTAACCACATGATGAGGGCTGGCGTCTGAAAACTAATATGCATAGACACATCCACCGTCATAAGTTAAATAATGTCTACAAACACTACCAATTACTTGATCAACTATATTAAAGTTAATTTTATGGTAAATCATAAATCTTTAGGTTATGGGCTTAGGGCTATTAAGTAACAACATGACGAGGGCTGGCGTCTGAAAAATAATATGTATAGACACATCCACAGTCATAGTTAAATAATGTCTACAAACACTACCAATTACTTGATCAACTAAATTAAAGTAAATTTTACGGTAAATCATAAATCTTTAGGTTATGGGGTCTAGGGCTTATTAGTAACAACATGATGAGGGCTGCCGTCTGAAAAATAACATTTATAGACACATCCACATCATTAAATTAAATAATAAATCTACAAACACTACCAATTACTTGATCAACTAAATTAAAGTAAATTTTATGGTAAATCATAAATCTTTAGGTTATGGGGTCTAGGGCTAATAGTAACAACATGATGAGGGCTGGCGTCTGAAAAATAATATTTATAGACACATCCACATCATAAATTAAATAATAACTACAAACACTACCAATTACTTGATCAACTAAAATTAAAGTCAATATAAAGGAAATGCAAATCACAAAAGTACATGTAAATCATCATAAGTTAAATAATGTCTACAAACACTACCAATTACTTGATCAACTAAATTAAAGTTAATTTTATGGTAAATCATAAATCTTTAGGTTTAATGGGGTTAGGGCTATTAAGTAACAACATGATGAGGGCTGGCGTCTGAAATATAATATGTATAGACACATCCACGTCATAAGTTAAATAATGTCTACAAACACTACCACTTCCTTGATCAACTAAATTAAAGTTAATTTTACGGTAAATCATAAATCTTTAGGTTATGGGGTCTAGGGCTTATTAGTAACAACATGATGAGGGCTGCCGTCTGAAAAATAATATTTATAGACACATCCACATCATAAATTAAATAATAACTACAAACAACTACCAATTACTTGATCAACTAAATTAAAGTCAATATAAAGGAAATGCAAATCATAAAAGTACATGTAAATCATCATTAAGTACTGTGTTGTTATTCATATACACAGTACAACGTCAAAAAATTAATAAGAATTTGTAACAATCTAAATTTTTGTGAAAGGTTTGATCAACCTAATTCAAGACAATTTGAGTTTGGTATATAATATACATCCTCCTTAGATAACCTGCAAAGCACTTTCAGGACCAGTCCTGAATGGTTATAGGCGCGGTCACACATCACAAGATAGCGTAAACGGATGCCCGACGAATAGACAATTTGCAAAATCAAATTATCCAGTGGTGAAAGTCATCTCCATTGCTTTATGCACGAAACAATCCACCAGATAGAACAACGAACATCGACTGACAAGAAACGGACAAGAAGCGCATACGAACGGAGACAAACGGATTGAAAATTTTTCTCTCCGTTGGGCATCCGTTTTATACACTATCCCGGTGATATGTGACCAGGGCCCCGTTGCAGAAAGAGATAAAATCGATCGTAAGTTACGATTGATCGTAAGTCAGAAAATGTACGCGTTTCAACCAATCAGATTTGCGCATCTAGAACACGTGATATGACTTACGCTTAATTGCAACTTACGATCGATTTTATCTCTTTCTGCAACGAGGCCCTGGCCTTTAAAGGGGAAGTGTTTAAAAAAGATCATACTGCAGAGCCAGAGCGAACTCACTCCATGGATTATACTAGTGGTGATATAATCCATGCTATAGTTCCTACCATTTTCTTTGCAATTTTTCTCAACCCCGCTATTCACAAGCAGCCCTGCGTAACCGACTGATTTTTTTGTGTGTTTCCTTTGGTTGCATGAATTTCTAATTCCCTTTTTATTCCCATCTTATTCAATTTTCGCCTCTTTTCTTTTTATTCTTGCGCAAGACTGGAAAGCCCTTGGAAAAGAAAGAGACAAATGCACGCAAGGCCAGTACCCAACTTGACAGGATTTTGAAATATATATACAAAAAAGGGAGCACGGAAGCATAAAGGCAGAGGACCATGAAAGTACGGAGGCTTAAAAGGGATCTAGTAACTTTATTGACAGGTGCAAAAATTGATGAATGGTTGATACAATGTATAATGTTGTTAAATCGATTTGGTATTGTGTGAAAATTTCAAGTTAAATGGACGTTATATGGCCGAGTAATGAGCAAAAATGCAAAGTGATATTCACTATCTCATTGGACCGACTTTGTACATGAATTGGTTATGACTATCCAGTGGATAGTTTAACATCTGAACACTTCAATCATAAATATCTTTTTAACAAAAGGGAAATTAAAAAAAAACGAAACCTGTCGCATGCTTCTATTATTAATACGAATACAACAAGGTATGAGGGAACTGCTAGAATTCCAATTGGATTTTGAGGTTTTGGACAATGTAGTACTAGTACTAGGCAGTGGAAAATGGAAATACAGTACACAAAATGGGTCTTCAAGCACTCACTGGATTATTCAGGGCAATATATGTATTCAACCTATATTGCTTAAATTGTTATTTGGTATCCGTGTATCAGGAGAATACACTAATTTCAGCGCACACCACTTTCATCGATTCAAATTAAAGCAAAATTATTTTCAATTTGAGAAATGTCTCCTTTAATATCTGGGCCCTGTCACATAAAGATGCACAATTAATCGTGCATCTGGGGCCCTGATATTCCTTGAATTTGAATTGTTACGAGACTGTTTCGCTCATGAGTATTGAATTGGCTTAGTTTTTCATTGATGGTTTTGAAGAAAAACATTTTATTTGATTCCTTTCTGGTTGATCTAGATAAAAATAAACTAACAACGAAAAATCAACAAAGTTATAGAACCACAATTACTGAATCAGTATTTAAAAAGGGCTTGTGTGGTAAAATCCGAACCCAACGATGCGTTAAATGCAGAAATATCGGAAGAAATCCAATACCTGCCCGTGAAATGTATAAATCCACCACCCGTTCGCGCCGCTAGCGCTGGACTGGAGATATCGACAAGCTGGGGACAAGCCTGTATAGCGAATGCACGTGGTCAAATTGCACGTAGCGTATGCGCGACTCCGCGTTAGCGATATCTATCCGCAACAGATCAATTTATAATTTTGCAAATATATCAATTAGTAGGCGGTTTCTTGGCCAAATTTGTATAATCCCATATTAGTAAAACTATATTCTTTCACATGGTTGGTAATTAGAGCGTTCATTTTTAGGGGGTGGGGCGTTTCCCACTACTGTCATTCACCTTTAATCTACTTAACTTTGTATTCAAAGTTAAAGTTTAAACAAATCTTTACAGATTTTTTTTGAAAGAGTCATGGCTAACAAAAAAGTGCATTAGCCTTTAGAAATCTTCTACATGCATCATTGCTTTTGAAGATATAACTTACATAAGAATGCAGTTTTCCATTTAAAAATTTGTCCTCTAATAGTAGATATTCCAATTTTTTCACAGGGTGAATGTACTAAAGAGTAAATAAAGCCTTCCATGGGTTTTGAAACAAAAATGTACAGAAGAGGTTCATTCGTATAACATTAGATGTTCACACATTGCAAGTGAGTAGGATTTCTTGACTGCAATAATGAATGTGTGATGATATCAAAATGATCTTTGCACAGACTTTCACAATTAAATTGTTTAATAATGCATTTCCACAATTTAACCTGATGTATGATTTTTTATTTGAACACAATCAAATTAAACCAGTTTAAAATTTGTAATTTTGTTTAATGTATGCTTCTTGTACGATTTGTATGATCTTCAACGTTTTTTTAAATACTCTTGATTGTAAATTCAATCCCAATTCAGCCTTCTTGGCTAACAGGATTGAATAAAAGGCCATGAATTAATCGATGAGGAATTAAAATTTCACCTGAAAATCCTTGCCCTTTCTTAAATTCACATTATTTGTGATGGTCATTATTCATAGCTAAAGTTTCTCAAGTTCAGACAAAGTTATGATATAAAACCAATGCTGTGAGTGAGATGTTGAAAGCAAGGCCTCTGTTGATGTGCAGTAGATAATACTGTGTGACTGAGTTAGGGGTGTAGCTACTGGGGGCATGGCAGGGGAGCAAATGTCCCCCCCCCCCCCCCCCCCAACAACAAAAAATTTTAAAAATAATAAATAAATACAAATAAAATAATAATAATAACATTAAATTAATTAATTAATTAATTTTGAAAAAATAATAATAATAATTTGGCAAAAAAACAGTAAAAAAAGATTATCAAGGAATGAAGTTCTTACAAAAAAAATAAAAATAAATAGAGTGTACCTCCCCAAATAGTTCATATGCCCCCAATCAGTTGGTGGACCATGCTTCACCATTGGACTGATCGGGTGGTGTAGGACCCAGCGAGGTGGAATCAATGCCAGAGTGTATGAGTAGGACAAGTACAAGGGCAAGTCCCTTTATCATTCCTGTCCTTGTCCTTGTCCAAGCGTTGAGAGAATGTCCAAGCGTTGAGAGAATTGCTCGTGCATTTATATTGTATTCTCATTTTCAATAAGAGAAATCAAATCATTTTTATGACTACTTTATAGCACTTTTCAAACCTGTCTGCAATAATAGAGAATATATACTCTCTGTCTGCAAACTTTTTTTGCGTTGAACTCTGTGATCGTTTAATTTTACTAGGGTTCTTTTGTCATTTTTGTGATTTTTTTTTTTCTTCATTATATTATTGATCACCCTAAAATTGTGTAACTTTGTCTCTGTGCCCTACTTTACTTTAATATGCCCAACTCATTTGTGATACTTTGTCTTCATATTGACCAAGTCATCGGAATAGTTAACTTGATTGATTGACTATTAGAAGTGTGAACCAACTCTCGAAAAAAAGTAAAAGAAAAGGAATTTATGTTGGATTTATCATAATTTAAAGAATAGACAAATATACAGGAAAAGGTTTTAAAAATTTGATTCAAATTTATATACCATTGGTGCCAAAAGCATAGTATAGATTAATTTAAGCAAATAGGACTTTGATTAACAAGAAACTATTCTCAACAATGAAATAACTGCACATAAAATGGTGCATAATGAACCCGTAATCACAGCAAACATTTGGATCGATTCATTTCATTTCGTACAAACAATCAGATATTTTAGAATTGGGAAATGATCCATTACACCACCAATTAACTCTGCATTAACCAAGGACAATCGGTGAAAAGAATAAAAAGAAAAGAGGGTTCAAAATGGTTGAACTTAATAATGTACATATCGTAGGGTAAGAGTGAGAAGGGCATTAAGTCAAATTTTTGCTACATTGAGTTGGAGCCTTCTGCATGTGATGTCAAATTTGCAGAAAATAGTTAGTCAAACCTGTGTATAGTGACCACCCAAGGGAAACAAAAAAGTGGCCACTGTAGACAGGTGACAGCTATAGACAGGTTCTACAACACTGTTTTCCTCTGTAGGGGGACACTTTTGGTGGCCACTATAGGCAGGTTGGCTGCTATAGACCGGTGGCCACTAAGACAGGGTTGACTGTAGTTCCAATATTGGGAATTTTCATCAAAAATAAAAGAGGGCTAAATGTGATTTCTACTAGGCTCCTTTTGAACGCTAAACACTCGTTAAAGCCCTGGTCACAACCCACCGTGTGTGTTTTTAGTCTGTACGTTTTTTGGGAAGGCCACGGCCGCTACGTTTTTCTGAAAACGTGGGGAGGGAGTGGCAAGAGCAGGGAGGGAGTACCGTCAACGCACGGTGTAAGTGCGTGGCCCGCACGCCACGCCTGGTCGTGAGCGGTTGAGTGCATCGTACGTTGCGCACGTGGTAAGTGCGTTGTACGTGCTTACAACGTGCTTACAACGTACGGTCTCCGTGCGGTTGCCACGTTATCGTACGGAGGCCGTACTTACACGTGCTGCTCACGTACGGTGTCCTTACTCACAAGTGCGTGCAAGTGCGAACAACCTTTTCTGCTCATATTATACTGCAGAAATCAGTGCGCACAACGTGCGTTGTAAGTGCGGAGCACGTGCTTACTCGGTACGGTCCACGTGAGTTCTGCATGCTCATTGGACAGTTGAACTGGGGAAGTGCCGAGTAAGCACGGACCACGCACTTATCACGTGCGCAGCACGCACGTGCGCTCATTGGCTGTAGAACGCAGCGAAAACGCAGCGAAAGTTCCTCGTGCACTAAAAGTGCTACGTCGTGTCTGCGTGCTCCCAAATCCGTACTGAGTCGGTACTGAGTCGGTACTCACCACGTACGGATACCCAAATTTTGCCCACGTTTTTGCAAGTAGACAGCACGCACGGGGCACGCACTTGCAAGTACGGCGGGTTGTGACCACCGCTTAACTCAAAAGTGCAAAAAGTGACTTAGTGCCCTTCTCTTTCTCAACCAACGATATCAATCCGGTGAACAGGTCCTAGTATTCAAAGCCTCTCTCTAAGTCACACACTTCCTCTACGGGCTATGGCTACGCAAGCTTCGCCGACAAATTCCCACAGCGTTGGTTGCAGCTCGCTTCATGCAAATATTTGCACACCAGAAATAAAACAAAACGACCAACAAGGCAGAAAGCCTTTGAATTATAATGACAGTTTGTAAAAATCACTGGGACCTCAATCGATGACAATGGGGAATCGACAATGGAGTGAGTGTGCACCACCCTTCCAGAAGAAAGAAGACAATACCGGTGCCTAGTGAATGGCAGGTTAGAACCCCTCAATGGAAGGTCACTTGCCTGTACGCTTGCCAATTCCACTATTTTATTTTTTATAGCCGACTCACGTTGCACCCAAGTGCATCATCAACGTGGACCATTACTACAGACAATAGCAGACATTTTTGCTGTACATACACCTCTCATTTCCCCATGAATATGTAATGTATCTAACTTAAATGTATAATTATAGAAGGAAACGTGAAATTCAAAAGAATATTTTCAAGAAGAATATGTCCCCATCAAAATGTTCAATTGCACCTGTCTCATACCCGTCAAACCTGTCTTAGAGGCCACCTGTCTATAGCAGCCAACCTGCCTATGGTGGCCAGTAAAAGTGATTCTCTGCAGAGCAAACAAAAAATGCTATACAACCTGTATATTACAGGCCACTTGTCTACAGTGGACACTTTTCTTGTTTCCCTTGGGGGACGTCACTATACACAGGTTTGATTGTAATGTTCAATACCAAACATATATATACAGAATATAATGCTGTATGTAATTCCTGTGGAAATTCCAAATTATCTTGGCCACTCTGCAAAATGTCCAATTATTTAAATTTTAACCCGTTGCGTACGGGAACCTGGTGGGCTATGTACAAAGTCTATGGGGATTTCAGAATCTCATAGTGAACGGGTTAACAAAAAATGATAGCCCATGCAACTGCTCAGCTGTCACACTCAGACCACGTGGCCTGCCCGGCAGCTAATCCTGATTTGGTATATAATCACTTTAGCGCAAACAACCTCGGTCTGAACGCAATTATCTTTATCAAATAGACTTATAAAGTTTACAAAGTTTTGATATCAAGGAATGGGTCAAATTAAGTATGTTTTATATTTTAAATACAAGTGAAGTGTATACTGTGCTATTAAACATTTTGGAACAGGTCAAGTAAGTAGAGTGACTACATATATACAATGCCGTGTGACTCAGTGACATTTGTTTGATTAAAACATTAAAGGTAGTGTTGAGTATTGGTATTTCCCGAAGTGCCCCCCGATATTTTTTTTGTGAGATAATGAAAAATTGACTGTCAAATTCGTAAGAACATACAATTTTAATGACAGAATAAACTTTATTTGATCAAAATCGGTTCAGAAACGGCTGAAATATCCATACATATATTTTTATTCAAAAGATTCTTCCCCGGCCATCCCCGGACGATATTTAGACTTTTTAGAATTTAAAAAAAAAATGCTCGAAGACTACTTTGAAACAAATCTGAATAGGTTTTTAAAAAGTCGTTGATGATATCTCTATTGAATCATTATTTTAACAAACATTAAATGCACAATTGTTTATGAAAAAAGGCTAAAACCAATGTTTTTTTTTAAATAGCGCCCTCTTGAGTTGTAACGGCTCTTTTTGAATGATAACCGGGGTTTTACTTAGTCGTTTGTAATTGTGTATACTTTTCGAGCATGGTGAAGTTATAACTATTACTTTGTACCGTAATGGTGCGGGTTTTGGTTACTAAAGTTAAGTTTGACCAATACTCAACTATCCCTTTAATTAAACAAAACAAAACAAACAGTTTTGTTCTTCCTTTAAGTTTAAATAAGATATTAAGACATTTGAGGACTAATATAATGTTAAGTAGCTAATTTTCGATGCATGCGGTATGACAGGTATACTTTCCACAAGTTGCACAAACCGTGGTACACAAATAATGTTCATGTGTGAATGGGGAAAGTATAACGTGTGAATAGTGTATGTGAATGGGGTATACATAAATTTGTATGCAAGGCCCAAATCTCAAGTTTGCTGTACACATATGACCCTATGAAGGAACTTGGCAGAGAAATGTAGGTACACAAACGTATTGAAGGAGGTACAAAGGTGAAATAGCGCTTGCGGAACCGCGCTTTTTAGCCAGCCTCCAAACACGTGGTTTCCCACCACTGCTCATGCAACCCGCGTCCATTATTCTCATCATTTATTACATATCTGGTAAATGATTTCTAGGTACATAATTTCTGGAATATTCTGAACTTTCCATTATTTTCTTTCGCCTGAGAAAGATAAATACAAGCTGAATAGATTTATAAGCTTAAAAAGTAAAATATATATATATTTTTTTGTGTGTTCTACTTCGGAATGACCTCTCTCTTTCAAAACGCCAGAGTAATACAAAGGCACATTTTTTTTATGGAAGGCTTCATGATATAGATTTATTGATGTTGAGAAACTAAAGATATAATACATATTATCGAGTGAGAGTGGGTAAGGGAATAAAAGTCAACTTTAGGCTTAATTAAAAGGGACAGACCCTCTTTTGCAAGCCAAATTTCAAAGGTTGCGAGGTTATTGTCTCATATGAAAGAAAATGTAATTTAATAGCATGCCTGAAAAAATTAGGGCTTGAAATTTCTTTTTCGTGGAGTTATAGACCTAAAACTAATAAACCGTCGTCCAACATTTAAAGGGACTTAGTAACATTGTCCAAATCCTCAAAATAAAATTTTAATTCTAGTGGTTCCTTTATACCTTGTTGTATTCGTATTAACAATAAAATCATGGGACAGCTTTCGGTTTTTCAAATTTCCCTTTCATTACAAAGATATGTATGATTGAAGTATTCAGATAAGAAAATCTCCGGGCGAGATTTTCATCCCTGTACAAAGTGAATGCAGTGAGTTGGTGAATATCACCCAATATCACTTTGCATTTTCGCTCATTACTTGGCCATACATTGTCCATTTGACTTGAAATTTTCACACAATACCCTGTGGACATATGAGATAACAACAATATACATTGCATCAACCATTCTTCAGTTTTTGCACATCTCAACAAAGTTACTAGATCCCTTTAATTGTGCATTGTACGTGTATTCACCCGGGAGAAAGTTTGCACACGGATCACACGGATTCCACGGAGTACTACATCGCTATGCGTGACCCCTACATGACCCGCGCTAGCTACGTGACCCGGGCATAAATAAAAACGGCATAAGCGGATACTAAACAAAATAACCAAACCTCAATTAAACTGACTACATGTAATTACATATTCTTCATTTTTTAGATCTTTTTCCGTGACATACCTTTACAAATGTCGGCTTCACAATACCTATACCAGAATAAGTACAATATTGTTGTAATATTATGCTAAATCAGTTAAACTCCTTTATTGACCGATATATAGTTTGATGGAGGGACGCATTCGTTTTTCATTCGTAGAATCCAAATTACAGGGCTGTTCGATCTGATTTTTTTGTTGTGTGTTACATTCATCCCCATCCGTCAACTGGAAACTGTTCAGACGTTTTTTTAAAAGAGGAACTGTCCCTTTAAGGAAATGTGTACCATCTTGTAGGTCAGAGCCTTCTCTATGTGATGTCAAATTTTCAGATAACAGTTAATTCTAACCTTCTATCGATCACAAATGAAACAAAGCAACATAATTTTGTTTCTACAGGGTTCTCAAACTATAAACATGACTATCTCCAAAGTACAAAAAGTGACTCCGAGCCCTTCTTTTTTCTCAGCCGACTATATGTTACGCAGTCTGCATGTAATGTATACAATATGGTTTTTCTTCCCTCATATTTTATCACCTGTGCAAAGAGATGCTCTATTGTAATGTTTACATTAAATCCACCATTACGCAGCCAAAGGCGAGTAATCAAATTCAATAAAATCAATAGAAATAATAACGCATTATTGATCTGCCCAGTGACTGAACTTTATGCTCCTCTGCAATCCAAAGTGCAAACACACACACGCACGAGTATTAACACAGAATATATGTGCATGCACATGCTAACTCACACACACATTCACACACACACACACACACCCACAAACACGCACACACAAAAAAAAAACACATTCATACATACATACATGACATAGTCATGATAGGGGTCTAATAAAGTCCAAGGATATATATATATTTCAGGGAAAGTTTGGTGGAAAAAATTGTATGCTAAAATGATTGGTCATTTGATTATGGATAAAACCAATATTCCAATCATTAGAAGATGGCTTGATATGTGTATCATGAAAAAAATACCTTACAATATGAACTTTATTCCTCTTTAAATGGTTCTAGAAATTTCAGTGTGTGTAACTATGAATTAATATCTACACTAATATCTAGCACTTGCCTGCTTTGGTGTCGGGCAAGTAAAATTTAATAAATTGTCTAGTTTGCTTGCCCGATCGGGCAACTAAATAACATTATTTGTTAAACTACAAGAGAAATATGTAATTTCATAGTGTTAATCTCATCTAGAGGTAAAAGGGCAAGTCAATTTTATATTGGGGCAAGTAAAAGTTCAACATTCATGATTTTACCTGCCCGAATGGGCAAGTACAGAAAAAAGTTAGTGTGGAGGCTTGTCTACACACATCCTGTTAATGCACATAATAGGCTACATGACTGTGTGAAGCTTACCAACATGGAGGAGGAGGACAGATATTTAGACTAGTGGGGTAGAGCTGGGTGGATGGGGGGGTAGAGCTGGGTGGGTGGGTGGGTAGAGATGGGTGGGTAGAGATGGGAGGGGGATGGGTGGGTGGGTAGAGATGGGAGGGGGATGGGTGGGTGGGTAGAGAGTCTGAGTGAAAACAAAGATAGGGAGGGTGGTGTGGGGGTGATAGAGAGAGAGCCAACAAATGTTGGAACATAACTACCTGTAGGTATATCACAACATTTGGACAATTCAGCCACTTCAGCCACTTCCTCTCTCTGAAAAGCCAAAGGTAAACAGTACTTTATAGCTACCTTTGCACAAGTTTACAGAATGTCATGTACTTTGATCAGTTTTAATACACACCATCTGCTTCCACTTGAAAATTACAACAAGTAACACAAAAAATTGGCAAAATCAACATTGTAGTAGAGAGATCAGAGTCCCTGGGAAGCTCAAGAGTATACAAACTTATACTGATAATGCAACGTAGATTAACTCAGTCAGGGCCCTGTAGCATTAGGATTTGTGATGATTAATCATACGATCAGATATTATAGCATTTCAACTGATCATACGGTTGTTTAATACAGGGCCCAGGACTGGTCCTGAAAATACTCCTGTGCACTCTTACCGCTAAGCCACCATGCTCGGTGCAGAATACAGAAGGGGGGGGGGGGGGGGGGCCAAATCCACTTTATAGATGTTCTCTACATGTATCAATACACAAAAACCTTATCATGAAAATATTGACTCTGCCCTCTGAGTCCGGATTTGTTGATATTGACTATTTATATTACCGATATCTTGGCTTTTTTATAATTAAGTGTGATTGTAGAAGCTGGCCTAAGATACTCCTTGGCAGACTCTTATCAAGGCCCCGTTATCTTACGAGTAATCAAACCCAGACCTTATTACCCGATAAACAGTGATAAGGAAGTAATATCCATCTTATAAATCATAAAACCAAACTCCGACCATGGAACACGTCAAGCGGATGCATATAATTGTGAGTGTCTATAATAAATACACTCTATTTACATTACCCTTCTTGTGTAGTGTATAATGTCGCATCTAGATATAGATTTTAAGTCTTTTTATACGTTTATGGCCTGTATATTTGTAATAGCAATCACAATTGAAACAAAATTGATATAGTAAGCCAAATCTGAAACATCCTACTATCCATCAAACAGTGAAAGAAGCCTAATGAATATAATTGCAATGACTATGACCATGAACCCTACTGGTCCGTGCTATGACCTTTTTCTCCAACACAGGTTTGTCCTTTTTGCGCCAAAAGGCACCATGTGTACACTCAACTGACCTCCCTATCCCCAGGTGGGTACCAGAACAAATTTACAATGTACACAACTTGTGACTTTTCACTGTGACAGACAGACGCAACTATCATATATCTACGAGTATTAACTCGATGGGGAATTGCAAAGACTAGTAGGGAACAGGTTTAATAACCCATTGCCTACAGGATCCTGGTGAATCATTTATTAACTCGATGGGGGATTGCAAAGACTACATGTAGTAGGGAACAGGTTAACCCATTGCCTTTGGGAACCTGGTGGATCCTGTATTAACTCTATGGGGATTGCAAAAACTAGTAGGGAACAGGTTAACCCATTGCCTATGGGAACCAGATGGATATGGGGAATTGCAAAGACTAGTAGGGAACAGGTTAACCCATTGCCTATGGGAACCTGGTGGATCCTGTATTAACTCGATGGGGAATTGCAACATCTAGTAGGGAACAGGTTAATTGCATTTAATACTCAAAATCAAGGGAAAAAAGAGAGGAGGATTAGTATCATAGAGAAGCAAACACACCTGCACTGAGCAAACACCAATTAATGCATTAAAACAAATAAACTCAAGGGATATCGCAGTCATATAAAATAATCGCGTATATCTTATGGAATGATTCCCAGTCATATACTTCCTAGTTGAGATGTAACAAAAGGTTTGCACCATTTACCCCCCCCCCCCCTTTCCCCCCCCCCCCCCCCCACCTCCGTATCTCCCCCTAAAAATGGAAACGATATACTCGTAATGTTCTTTGACTGTTGTCACCCGACTAATGATTAAAGTAATAATTTCTGAAAAGTAATCAACCTTTCTTTGAGATTCAGCAATCCTCGTAGACTTTGTCTTTAGCCCATTCCTGTAGGCAACATGCAGGTTCCCATATATTATGTAGACACCATGATAAAGCGATGATTTACATTATAATTAGCTTTTATGATACAGTCAAACCTGTCTTAGTGGCCACCAGTCTATAGCGGCCAACCTGCCTATAGTAGCCACCAAAAGTGATCCCCTGCAGAGAAAAACAGTGATATGGAGCCTGTCTATAAAGGTCACCTGTCTACGGTGGTCACTCACTATACACAGGTTTGACTGTACATTTAAACAAAACAAATCAAAATTGGATCCTTATAGCCCGGTCACATATCAACGGATTGCGTAAACGGACGTCAAACGGAGAGCTAAATTTTCCATCCGTTCGTCTCCGTTCGTATGCGTTTCTTGTCCGGTGATGTACGTTGTTCTATGTTTTGTACATAAAGCAATGGAGACAACTTTCATCACCGGATAATTTCATTTCGCAAATTTTCTATTCGTTGGGCATTCGTTTCCGCTATCCATTGATATCTGACCGGGCCATTATGTATACGGCCGGTCTTCTAATCTTGTTTCATGATCCCCGGTTTAGACTCGGGAGGCTTTATCTCCCTCATCACATCTACATTATATAGTTAGGGACCTTAATTACCAGCAGGGCAATGACAAATCAAATATACTTTGTTTGATAAATGAGTCAATTATTCTAACAGTGGATAAATAGAGCGGGATCATGTCTGACATTGCTGTGTGTGCATACAATGCAATGCACAAAGTTATGCAAGGTGCAGGGAAAAGACAGTACCACTCGTTAAATCAGTATCTATATACAATGTATATAAAAAGGAACCAATATAACTACTTCCTATTAAAAGAAAGATATTAATTACTTCCTAGGGTTAACCCTAACCCTAACCCTAATCCCTATATACTATCTGTACAAAGTCAGTGCAATGAGTTAGCAAATATCACTGTGCATTTTCGCTCATTACTGGGCCATAACATCCATTTAACATGAAATTTTCACACATTACATAATTATCACAACAATACACATTTTATCAACCATTCATCACTTTTTTGCATTTGTCAACAAAGTTACTAAATCCCTTTAAAAAAAAAAAGTTTTAAGATATTGCAGTGTACAGTTCAGTGTGGGGCAGGTGGTATGAGATTCACATCCTGGAGTGCCTATAGATTCACATCACAAGGTATCAAAGTTCTTTGAGCAAACAAATTAATGCATATATGCAAAGTTTCCACTGCAAACAAATCATATAAGGGATCGCCGTATGAACTTGGACCACGAGGTTGAATGCATTTTATAATATATGTATAGGTCTAGTCTTACATTTTCAGAACTCTCTGTGCAGCTTAATTCATATGCAAATTTGAAATCTGATGAAAAAATAAGGGCGCCAGGTCACTTTTTGTACTGCTGAGTTTATCATAAAGACTACATACATCTGGACCTTCTTCTTCTCGATTATTTTGTTGTTGGCTTTTAACCCCTTGACCATGGGAACCAAGTGGGTTGTGTACAGAATCTATGGGGATCACACTAATTCGTAGGTAATGGGTTAATATTTTAACACAAACTATAATTGGTCATGTACTTATTATGTTGATGTTTAATTCATGAAATGAATTGCTAATTGTTTTTTTTTTATGTTTACTGAACATATAATTAAGCCTGAGTCATGTCGGAATTTTTTTGTTCCGGAATCCGCCGGTGTTGTGCCGGTCGGAATCCGGTATTCCGATAAAAATAACCTGCCAATGAATGATACGGAACGAACACGCACTAGAAGGTCTGCCATAGCTTCGGCAGCGCAGGCAAGCCCCGCGCTGCGAGACAGGCCAACTCAACTGCCTTGACCTTGCATTTTTCAAGTTGCACTCTTAAAAAGTGCCGAAAAGGAACGAAAATGTAAGATTATTACGATTAAGATCGCACCTATTCTAGACTCTTATTTTACTTATACGAGAACAATTACCTGCAAAAACAGCAACAAAAAAAAATGCGCTGATTATATCTCGAACATTTTCTAACTCCTCGAACCTGCATGTGTAACTGAAGCTTACATCACATAATATCAGTACAACGACACGAATAAGTCAACACTAACACTTCACTTGTATACTTTACGTGAAGCTTATCGGGTCTTTTTTCTTACGCGAGATATCCATCCGCCGGGAATTGGGGAATTCCCCAATTCCCGGCGGATGGATATCTCGCGTAAGAAATGAGACCCATAACCTGCACGCAAAGTATATGAGTGATATGGCGGGCTGTACCGATAGAGGGCGGACTGGATGTCAACGTTTGAGAATCGTTTAATCCATGTGCAGTATTACGTACATGGGTGACATGGTACGGCGCAGCTCTGAGTGATAGCAGCTAGCTGCGCGCAGGGCCGGGGCGCGCCGGGGTAGCTAGTCTACGACGTCGATCGTATGCCGTACTCGCCGCACCGCGCGCTAGATCGGCTGTCATAATAAACGCAGCGGATTTCTTGTCGTTGTAAGTTGCATTCGACATCGTCTTTCTTGTACTTTTTTGTCATTTGTTTTCTTCTGATAGTTTTCTACTACAAAATATGAATTTTTGAGGAAAAAGAGGTTTTCCGCGATTTTCATCGGAATACCGGAATGGAGAAAACCAAACCGGAACACGCACACACCGGACGGATTCCGGTATTCCGTCCGTTCCGACCCAGGCTTACATATAATAGTAAATCTTGTGTATTTTGTATTGTTGTTGTTTTAGATTATGACATCCCTGTATTGATTCAATTTTACTTGTACCGTTTGTAAACAATCCAACTTGATTTTGATTTGGTTCTAATAATTGTATTCTACAGCTAGGGTACAAATAATTCAAAACATCTAGAGAATAATCATCATACGTTGTTATTACATGTACTTAGAGCACTTGTGTAAATACATACAAGTACAATACTTTCTCAGAAATGGCATGCATGATTAAGTTCAATTAAAAGACACAACAGTGGATCAGCTAATTTCATGCCTTGTATACAAAATGCTTTTTAAATAAGGCATTGTGCAACCATGTATGGTATAGTAAAACTTCACACCATCCACAATGTAAAGAGTTAAAGACAGGCCACAGAAGGGCCCTATATTGGCAGTGTTTGTAAACACACCCATCCAAGGCCAGGTCAGTGCACTTTCATACTTGTCAGTGAGTGAATGTACTACCTCTGTCCCACATATCTAGAACTGACCTAGATTCGATCATACCCCACTGGGTCAGAGCATGCTTTTCTGTACCATGGTTATCATCCGCTCGGTTTACACCCATTTTGTATACTCTTTTTTTTTTGTCTTTACACAATCAGAATTTAGAGGCTATAACACATATTGTGAGAATGAGCTACCTCTGTCCCATATATCTAGAACTGACCTAGATACCCCACTGGGTTAGGCCTGCATGACACTAGTACTACATGACACTCTATCTATATCTAGGTCAGGTAAGCTGTCACCTGGTCTATACCCATTTCTTCTACTTAGCGAAATCAAAATTTGTTGAGGTATAGGCAATGCTCGAACTAAGCAAAGGCCCGCTGGTTAAGGGCCACTACAAACTAGCTTTGGGCCACCGAGTATCACTGATGCTTTATTTAACTGGCCCGAACGGGCAACTAAATATGGCATAATGTTTCATGTTTTCCTTTGTTTGGGGCCACCAGATTCAGGTTTCCGTCTACTAGAAACTAAACAAATCTTGTTTTAACTTGCCCGACTGGGCCACAATACAAAGCAATTAACTTCTAGCATTGACTTAGGAGTAGGATTAAGGAATCAGATTATTGTTTATAGGAGTTGTAATTAAGGTTAGGGTTAGAGGTTTAGGTTTGGGTTTGGGTTTGGGTTTGGGGAGTGGAGGGGTAAGAGGAATGGTTTCAGGCAACATGTAGTAGACTAAATGAGATGTAGACCAAGTGGGTGTAGACCTAACAAACATAAACAATAATTTACTACATGAACATACATTATCAAGTTATCACAGGTTATCATATATATTCTCACTAGAATTCAAAACATGTCAAGTTATCACACCCTTGTTATCATAACCTGTCTAGATAGCACATTTACAACTGAAAATATTATCTTTGATAGCCTACAATACCATGATAATAAAAAACAAACACCAAATTAAAAGTTATGTTGTGAAGCTGATAATAGACCGAGGCCGTCAGTCAAAATTTGTGCTTCACCTCCCATATCTATCTTATTTTGACATATGTTGTACATAAATATGATACAATAACATTCCGAAACTCGTCAAGCTCAAAAGTTGCACATTTTTTCAAAAAGTGGAAAAAACTTGACAAAAATGATAACACTCTCTGGAAATGACTATCCAATCCCAGTGCATCTTTCATTGGAACGTAACGCGATCCCGTTAGCAAGAGCCAATCAGATTGCTTGTTTTATCGTTGCGCTAAATTATATGATGTATGTAACATCAACATGCTCCTCCCACCGGGCCTCTGGGGCACTGGTCAGCTACGAAAAGAGGCACCAGGTAGGCAGAACTCAAACGTCGTCAGCATGAATATGGGAGGAAAGCCTTTTTTCTGTTTTATTTTCTACATTTGGGGTAAACTGAAGAAAGGACTACCTCCCAGATTCATGCTGATTGCGATTGCATTATGCCTCCCTGCCACCTTTCGTAGCCGACCAGTGCCCCGGAGCTCAGGCAACAATAGCCTGATGATCTTCGTTAGCCGAAGTGCTAGTGGCGTATCGGTCTCTTTTCGTAAAATTATTTATCAACTTCAAATTTGTTTTTGGTCATTTTTCAAAGTGGTACTCATTCCTTATCTCTTTAGAATTAATTCGTCTGAACGAATTAATTTACTGTGAGTTGAGATTCCATGTATACAACAAAATCCAGATAAAGTCTGTGTCATCACATCACATCAAAATACACTTTTACCACAACGATAAAACAAGCGATCTGATTGGCTCTAGCTTATGGGACAGCATTACGTTCTAATGAGAGATGCACTGGGATTGGATTATTTTTCAGAGAGTGATTGTAAAAAAATTGTTTAAAGTTTTTTTTCCACTTTTTGAAAAAATGTGCATCTTTTGAGCTTGACGACATTTGAATTTGTGTGAACAGTGATTTTTTCACTACCCCCATGCCCAAATTCAGGTATCAGATGTGAAGCACGAAAGTCAAGAAATCAGGCGATTTTCCATTGTTCGGCCCGTGGTCTATAAGTAATTATTACAAGGTTTGAATTCAGCGAGGGGATGTGCCAGAGATACAGCTTACATATCCATGAAGAATACTCTTGCCAATACTCATTATAACGCCAGGTATTTTATCTTTCAAATATAACTATAGAAGTTATGATCAAAAGAAAGCCCACCTGCCTATAGTGGTCACCAAAAGTGTTCCCCTCCATGACTATAGTATAATGGTCACCTGTCTCCAGTGGCCACTGTTATAGATTCCCCAAGGTGGTCACTATATACAGGTTAGACTGTGTATTAATGACAGCCAAGCAAATGAGTTTTACCCTTCTCCACCCCGATAGTAGTAATACGTGCACGTCAGCATATTTGTAACAAGTACACAACCTTTGGTCCGCCACTATAGTAGGCCTACTTATGGTCTCTATACAGAGAACTTGTCTATACAGGGTGGGCCAAAAAAACGGAACGGGGCACTTCCGAAATATAGTACCAAAATGTTTATGTCCATCGGATAGAGTGTCTTTTCCAATGAAAAACGATACCAAGAACAGTAATTTTGGTTGTGTAGTTTTTGTTTTAGGGCGCTCTGAGTGACACCATGTCAGGTTCTCATTTTTGTCATTTTTTACCAAGTCATTACTGTCCGTCATATCATCGAACAACCATGCCCATTCTCTCGGCACACAGCTGAATGCACACTAACAATAGCGCGCGTATTGCTCGTTGTTTAGTGCTATGACGGGCAGTAATTGCGATTTATCGGCACTGACTTGGTAAAAATTGACAAAAATGGGAGCTTGACATGGTGTCACTCAGAGTGCCCTAAAACAAAAACTACACGACCAAAATTACTGTTCTTGGTATCGTTTTTCATTGGAGAAGATACCCTACTGATGGACATAATCATTTTGCTACTTTATTTTGGGAAGTGCCCCGTTCAGTTTTTTATGGGCCACCCTGTATAGAGGCCACCTGTCTACAGTTTAGACTGTAGTAATGATAGCCCAGCATTATGTTGAGTGTGACCCTTCCTCACCTCCATAGTAGTAGTAATAAGTGCACTTCAGCATATTTGTAACAAGTACACAACCTTTGGTCTGTGACGACGATGGCAGGCCTACTTTTGTACTCATTACGCTAAGTGTGCCACTATAGGCAGTAAGAGAAATGGTGGGAGATGGAACATTTCAAACACCTGCACATGGACCTGTTACCTGGACTTTGGAGCTCTTGACTATGTACATTTTACATTATGGTGTACGCTGTTGACTCTTGTGCTAACGCGCATACAAATTTTTTTTTACGTTCTTCTTAAATTTCAATAAACGTATAATTCCACACAAGTATGGTTTGCAGCCAGACGGCTGAAGCATGTATACATTTACAATTTCTAAAACTATGTTTACAATATATCAATAAAACAGTGTATAGTATAACATAAAGAAGAACATAAGACCAAATGAACCCAACTTTCTTCATCAGGTACGGTCAAACAGGCTGGTTACTTCATATAATGTGACCGGCTATATATAGCAAAACCCTGCACTTGTCGGTAAAAATCAAAATGTAGATTATCATACCATAAAAAAGGCCTCATTACAAACTTTCGTTTGATGCTTTGTTCTAACGATTTGGTCAATAATTGACGAAGATATGATAGTTTCAATTTTACAATCATAAGTCTTTTACACACATTATGAGAACTTAATATGCCCGTTTCTTCAAAACATTAATTACCGACAAGTGCCGGGTTTTGCTATAGCCGGTCACATATATTCTAGCTACATGCAAAATGATTTAATGTCCAGATTTCGACTTATAAATTTTGAATATCATCTCTTGGTGCTTCAAACTCAAAGGTAGTTGGGATTTTCTAAATCAGACTGGGGCTCGAACCTATTAAAGCATCCCAGTCATAAGATGGACACTAACTCTGAATGCCAGTATCGAGTCAAAGTAAGCGCTTAATTTAACAGACACTGTTAGTGTTACATTACCCCAGCAAGGTCATTAGATAGACACACACTATCAATGTCTATGCATCAAAATTATGCATATCTACTCCATGCCACCACAATCAATTCTTTAGGCTACTGCTTACACTTGTTCTCATAAAACCTTTTAAACAAACATGCACTATAAACCAGGTTAGTTTCCCCAGATGAATAAGATATCAAAAAAGCTATCCTAAACACCCCTGCCCCACATGTAATCAGAGGTGATTCATCTCCGAAGTTCAGTTACTTCCCCCTGATAGAAAACAAAAACAAATGCAATATTTAGTCAGATATGATGAGAGCTACACATGTTTGTATAAAGTCAACCTTTGGCCAGCGTACAATTTATTGATTTCAAGGAGATGAAACATTATAAGCAATTAGCTCAGAGTGCTTGCTCTAATGTTTGGAAATATTGTCAGTTTAAACAGTAGTCTCCATAACCATAATTCTACATTTTACGTCGTTATAACCCAGACTGAGAGAGATTACTGTACATCAAATGATCAAACATGATATCCCGTGGGAAACATCACCACCACCCCTTGGCACCCATTTCCATAATTCTTCAATTTCTTCTCAGCAAAAGATTGAAAAACACCACCTTTTTTGTAGTCGTTGATGTAAAGTTATTGTTGAGGAGACAATGTGCGAAGGCTTGGAGTGATGCCACACCGATTAGCCCTCCAATTTCTGCGGGAAATCTGCCCCGAGTAAGTCGTTTATTAACAATACACGGAGAAGGAATCGCACGATAATGTATTATCCAGGATGCAGATTTGAAGCAGAGGGTTTCTGCCTCCACCACAATACAACTCTTGACTATCGAGTCATTTGTAGTTTCTATTCACGAACCACCCTTACAATACCAATGGGGAAAATAGTATTGGACTTCACTTTTTTTGTGGTAGAAAAAACCTGCCATTAAGGTGTGAATCGTCAAAAGGAATAAGCATTCAATACTTTAAAAATACACATTAAAAATAAACTGACAGTAAAGGTTATCACAAGGAAGAAGAAATAACAAAAAAAAAGTATAACACAATTTGGAAGATGCACCTGCAAGCAGATATAAACTTGTTTAAACTCTTGTGCTGAAAACTAATAATTAACCCACTCAGGACTACCGGTAGTAACTCAAATACATGGTTTGAGGTCTACAAAGCATGTGTATATAAATCAAATTAATTTAAACAAGTTAAACCATGAAAAGTTCAAAATCCTATGACCTAATCAGGCTATGTGCATTTATACAGCCAATCTTACCCACCTATCACCACCATAATATAATTTTTGGCAGGGTTTCAGCAGTACAAGTGCAAACTTTGCCCCGACCCAGTACATACACAAAAACCACCCTCGTTTTGCCTTGTTTGCTTACCAGGGGCCTGATAGCGCTTAACTAGAGAGAAAGACCATGGAAAGAATATTCCAGTTTAATTTGGCAGACATATTACAGTAATCCCTAAAAGATTTATCTCTTTGAGACTGTTCTACTTCTCAAAAATCTTAACAATTAATATTTTTTCACGGGGAAAGACCTTTAAGTTCTGTCTGCAAGGCAAATAGCCTGAACTCACCTATATACCCCAAACTCATTCAGATTTGTCTTGTTAACCCGCTCAGGACTGTTCCCAAAAAAATACTCAGGCTAGGGTCTACCTACATTAGCATGTCAAACCCTCCAAAGTTGTATTGAACAATTTAAAGAAGACATTCATGGCATCAGCTGTGAATGTGACATTTTGTTTGTTGAATAAAAATAATACTATTATTATCTCCTTCTCATGTACCTTTCATAAATGTGTGAGTCTGATATTGCTTTCCATTACTGTAACAGGTCTGACAGGTCTGAAAACACATTCCAAATTAGTAAACTAAAGCTCTCGATTCCATGGTCCTTTAGCCAGTTCCAATCAGTCACGTACCAGGTTCACCGCGGTTCAATTCTCTGTGATTGAACGGGACTTCTGGAGAGCGCACAGACTCTAAAGTCACAATAGAGAAATTTGATTTTTCTTTTAAGCTGTTAGGGGCGGGTCCCGAAAATATTTAGGCTTTGGTCTATGGAAAATGCACGTTATATACCAAAATTAAATAGTGATGAACAGGCTCACTAAAGGTAGGTTTTATACCAGTTTTGGTAGAGCATGGTCATAACATTGGTATGGATTTACTCATTTAGCATACAGTGTGGACATTATCTTTGTCAACAATCACTATAACAGTACTTCTGGAGATGCTGTACAACTCAAAATACAGTTTCTCTCATACTTTTGAAAATATCAAGTCAAAAATTGTAAAGTTATAACTGGAACTAAATACTTAGGCTTATAGCTCAATAGAAGGGGCATTCATCAGAGTAAATGACAGGTCACAAATTAGATATTTGCTTCTACAGAATTTACTAGGCTGAACAAGGTGCTCAAGACATCATTTCCCTGCTCTTGACTGTATATTGGCAGTTCGGGTCAAGCCCACTATGCTGACATGCTAACTGGCCGAGTGGCCGTATGGTCAAAGAGAACCCCAGACCACTACCACCCAATAGCTGACCCACCACTGACCAAGTGGCCTTACGGTCAAATCGAGCTCCAACCTAGGACACAATAGCTGTCACGCTACTGGACGAGTGTCCATATTTCCAGTCAAACGATAGCACCAGACCCAATGACCCAATAGTTCGCGGACAAACCACTGACCAAGAGGCTGAACTATCAAATGGAGACCGAGTGCCCTTACTGTCAAATGGAGATCGAGAGGCCTTAAGTGTTGAAAGGAGCCCGGAGTCCCACTGCAGTATGGCAAAGACAGGCCCCAGCCTACGACTCAATAGCTGCCGCACTACTGGACGAGTGATCTTATGGTCAAAGAGAGCCCCAGACCACTACCACCCAAAAGCTGACCCACTACTGACCAAGTGGCCTTACGATCAAATCGAGCCCCAGCCTAGCTCAGCTCAATAACTGTCACAAAACTGGCCGAGTGGCCTTATGTCTAGTCGAACGGGGGCACCAGACCCAGTGACCCAATGGACAAACCACTGACCAAGAGGCCAAACTGTCAAATGCAGACCAAGTAGCCTAACTGTTGAATGGAGCCCAGCGTCCTAAGTACTGCAGTACGGCAAAGACAAGCAGTGCGTCGTCGTCGAGTCAGCCAGTCAGTCAGCCACCCATCCACCCCCAACTGAAGGCTGTGTCAATATTGTCACTTGCGATAAGGCACCACTGCCAAGAATTAGCCAGGGTTCACAAGTGCAGGGCAAATTAGAAGAGTTTTTGTTGTGAAGACGCACTCGCCTTGCCAAGGAAAGGGTACACATAGAATTAATAGAGAGAATGGCAATTAATTCTTCGGGTCAACACGCTCACTTTACTCGTGACAAGGAGGGGGTAATACGTTGGCCATTGTAGGCTAACACCTTAGGCTTCTATTATAGCTATGCTGCTTTTTTTTCTTTACTGGCATTCTACTCTCCAATTACATCATCACTTTTTGTAGTAGAGAAGCGCAAACCAGTGGCATCCATGAGTACTTGAAAGCAATATGGGTGTACATTACAACCAGTAAGTGAATAAATTGTTTAAATCGTGTTTAACATCCATGTATTATTACAAAAAATTGAACGTCACTGCTCAAGATGCAATTTACACAATTAACTTTTTCCTAATTAAACACAAACAATAAGTCATTAACATTTGTTCATCGTGACATTTTTAGACATACAAAACTATATACAGCTTTGCATCTTATACTGTAACTACTCAATTGATTCACATCTTCAGAAGATACCAAATACACAAACACACCAGGTAAAAAATTAATATTTTTTATTTCGGGGGCTCCCTTTCTAATTTCATGGAAGTTTTCAGGGGGCTACTTTTCCAAATTTCGGGGGCTACTTTTATAATTTTTCTTTTTTTTTAAATTTCAGGGGCTACTATTTAGCTCTAATGCTGTAAGTGATCATTCAATCACGATCCAAACAGAAAATAAAAAAATTAAAAAAAACATGTTTTTCTTGTTTTTCTGGGGCTCTTTTGGGCATTTCAGGGGCGAATTCGCCCGCCGCCCCCGTATATTTTTTTCCCCTGAAACACACACACACACACTTACACATGCATACATATGTGATATCTATTTCTGAGAATGAACTTTCATTCTGTTTAATCCCCCATCCCACACACACAAACAGTAATGAAAAATAAAAAATAAAAAAATAATATAGAAAGCTTCTCATGTGCCAATTCCACCCTTTTTTAAGGTGCACAGGGCGCAGTTAATACAAATTTGCAAACAACTTGTAAACTTAATTACACTAAATGTTTATTCAACAAGCTTTTTTTTGTTAAGTTCATAGATGGTAAACTGGGTTCCTGTAGACAGTGGATGATCTGTATAAATGACATACCAAGCACATTTATAAATAAATATCTCATTCATGTATCACTTGTTTAGTCTGTGTAGCTTAAACAACTCAATCAACACAATGTTTTTTTGTGCAATGCATGCTGTGGTCCAATGCAGGAATTAATTTTTAATTTTAGGGGGCTACTTTTCCAATCTGATGGATATCCCGAAATTGTTCACATAATACCCTATAGATGGTAATTTTAGGGGCTACACATACTGATTTTGGCGGGGCTATTTTTAAAATTAGGGAGCAAAATCGCCCTCAGCTCCCGTATATTTCCTACCCTGCTGTGGTCAATTACAGGCAGTAAATTGAACTGTTCCCTGGTAAAATAAAAAGGAAAGAAGTAAACATGATTTCAATCAAAACATCTCATCAATATCACTTCACTTCTTACAAAACTAATCCCACTTTATCCAAAGAGATTTGTTCAATGATAGTGAATCATGATGTCTTTGTTGCGATCTGTAATATTCTGTTCTTTGTCGTGAAAATGATGGACAGATCACAGTGGCTAAAACCGATCTAGCCTTCTGCTGGCAATTAACCAAGATCTGTTCAACTCTAATGACATCTTCCTGATCCTGACAGCTCAACAAAAGCCACAACTTACACCTACACCCCCTGCACAGGAAGCCCTTTAAATACAGGTCTCATCTTAGCCAGGCAATTAATTAATTGTTGCAGAAAATGGAGCACGTCCTAGTTTCAAGTGAACAATGCAAATGTCTGCAGTTACAGTACGGTAACCCTGCAACAAATACCCTTGAAGTCATAGGGCAATACGGAGACCCCCCAACGACACCCCCCTCCCCAATCATACAGAACTTATTATTAGTATTAATTTATTAGGTTCTAAAGTGTTCAATGCAAATGTCAACAGTACAGACAGTATGGTAACCCCCAACAACCCTCCCCCGTAGTAACCCTTACATATTAATATTAGCCGGGCATTAATTAACAATCTTTGAAAATGGATCATGTCCTAGTTTTAAGTGAGCGATTAAAATGTCCATTATTAGGCAACGTAGCAACCCCCTCCAATCATACCTCTCAACTTAGCCAGGCACATTAACTAATTACTGTCCATAGCAAATGATTGAAGTGAATAACAATGCAGATGTCCATGGAATACTTGGTAACCACCCCCTCCCCCCTCCCCCTTCCTCATTCCAGATAATTGATCATGTCCTAGTTTCAGGTGAAGGATTTAAATGTTTGTGTGACTACATAGTTACCCCCTACACACACATGCCCCCTCACCTTCCCACTCCCATCCTAATTCTCCTCCCATCCTAATTCCCCCGACCCCCCCTCACCTCCCCTCCTTTTCCTTTCCTCTCCTCTCCCCCTGTTACCCTATGATCTTGTTAAATATGTGCCAGGATGTTCACATTAAAAAAAAGTGACCGAACTTAATGTCTCATTACTTCAAAAAGTGCACATGAAAGGAAAGAGTCATGTGACGCGACAAAATAAGGGATGGGAGGGGAGGCTTGTTTTGCGGTCGAGTCGGCATTAGCCAATCGCCGGAACTGGTCTATAATATCTTGCGGAGGAAATGTCATTCACACCTATTACGGTCGTTACGATGTTGGGCACTTTGACAGAGTTTTTAAGGGGAAATAGGTTATAGTAGCAGGCTACTGATCTAGGTGACCTGTCTTTGAGGGATCTAGTAACTTTGTTGACATACATGTGCAAAAAACTGACAAAGGGTTGATGTATTTAAAACTATGATCGGATATGTCCACTGAATGGTAAATGAATGTCATATAACTGAGTGATATAAAAAGTAATATTCACTAACTCATTGCACTAACTCATTGCACTGACAGTTGAAATTCTCCACTAGAGAATTTAAAATCTGAACACTTCAATCATTAATATCTTTATAACGAAAGATAAAATTTGGAAAAATAGAAACTGGTCCAATAACTTTATTGGTAATACAAACGCAACAAGGTATTTGAAAACTGCTAGAGTTCTAAGTAAGTTTTGTGGATTTTGACAATGTTACTAGATCCCTTTAACTTGGAATATCTACATGTATGTATCTGCTAACAATTTTTTTTTTTAAATGAATATGAGCAAATTAAATTGGGCTTTGCCGGTAATGGAACTTGATACTTCCGCATTACTAGACAGGTGCTCTAACCACTGACCTATAATGAGCTTTTAAAGGTGGTAAATTTACTTCCCAGAAACCATTTTCAATGCTTGTAAAGTTGTATTAGACAGGAGTTATATAAACCTGACAGGCTGACACAAACCCAAGGGAAAGGTAATCAATGCAAAGTGATGCAGCTTTATTTTAATACAGTGTTATGTTACACAGTAACTAAAATTTACAAAGATTATGACTGAGTTTGTAAGTTTAGCATCCATCATATTTAAGATAGAAATTAGAAATTTGATCAGTCCAAGAGGAAAACATCAAACAAAGCTATTTAAGGCTGCCATAAAGGGCCACATACCCTCCTAAATTGTCCAATTTCCTGATGAGTTAACCCACTTCCTTGACATAAAGATGACAAGGCTACTGTTGACTATCAATCCTATCTTTGGCTTCAGCCATATCATTGTTACAATGTACCCCTGCATCATCGTTGTCATCCTTACTTTACATGTATTGTAGCCATCATTTCACTTCATGCATGCATCCAAATAACTCTGACAAGCTACAGGAATTGCTGTCAAATTGTTTAGAATACAATGCTTCATCTCAGAAAGTGATTATTACAGGCTGATTGGTGCACAACATAACAGAAAGCAGCGAAAAAAATACACGGGGGCGGCGGGCGAATTCGCCCCCGAAATGCCCAAATTCGCCCCCGAAAAAAAAAAAATCGCCCCCGAAAATTTTTTTTTACAAAAATGTGTAAAAAATGTTTAAAAATTATTTTCGGGATTTTTCTGTTTGGATTGTGATCAAATGCTTATAAAATGATCACTTACAGCATTAGCTTATTAGTAGGGACCCTGAAATTCGAAAAAGAGCCCGGAAATTTGTAGCCCCCGAAAGTTGGAAAAGTAGCCCCCGAAAATGGAGCCCCCGAAATAAAAATATTAATTTTTTCGCTGACAGAAAGTCTGATCACACTTATTCCTGTAATATCATAATTGGTATTTTCATGAAAATGTTAGCCGCTCTCCCCATTTTGCGGGTTAATACACCTGCGAATAAGGTAGTTTGTAAACACAAATGCTTATTTATTCCCATTTTTAAACTTTATCTACATGGTATAGTTTATTAATAAACTGTCTTTAGACATTTGATCCTTTATATACAAATGAACATCACTAAAAATCAATCAAACTATCAAGTGATTTCTCAAGAATCATAAGTATACGATATATTTAAGTTTGATTGACATATCATGCGAACAGCAGGCCGCAAATAGCATTTTATTTCACCCCTCGATCCATGATCGGAGGAAACACATGTCTAAACAAGGATCAATGGGAATGGTCAGTGAGGGACAGAGAGTGGTCAGTTGGGGAAAGAGACCAGTCGGTGGTCACATGCGTAAAATGGAAGTAATTCATTAGCAAGGAGGGATGCCGAACCTCTTAGTCGAAAGTTCTTTATACCCATACACGTATTACGCAATCAGTACATCTGCTTGAATGTGCTTCATCAGAAGTATCCTCTCATAATTCAATTTCCTCCTTTAATTACTGCTTATGCACAACCTTTATAAGATCTAGATCTGTTTGTTATCGCTTTGACAAGGACTGTGACACTTTTTCCAGAAATGTAAAACTCTTTTCTCTGATCACTGTTACCCGTCCTTTTCTTTCAAATCTGTATGATAATTAGATATCCATGACCGATCGATCTCTTTTGTTTTGCAGTTGAGAAAGATTCTGCAAGGATCAATAACAAACAGTCATATAGATAGAAAGACCCCTCGTGAAAGTTGTTGCTTGGAGAAAATATGAAAGTTTGCATGATCTAGGAACGGAGATGATATTAATTAATTAAAGAGCTTGAGATGGTTTACGTCTAACCATCTAATAATTGACAGGTATGTGCACTTAAATACTTTACACGTGTATGCCATATTGTCACATGTGCATTTATAATTATAGTTCAGTTATTATGAAACCAACATTTTTGCGGTGTTAGTATCCGAGGTAATTTCATTCAGGTCCATCATAATTACAGGGCCTTTTTTTATTTTAAGAAAGGCCTGCATACTATAGGGGAGAGGAGAGAGGGGGAGGTGATAAATATCTTGTGCAGGTATGTGCGACACCTGCAGTTCCTGAACAAAAGGGCCGAACCAGCAGGCACAATCTACCTGTACCTGTGCGGGTAAACACTACCTCTGATGAAAGCATTCATTCATCAGTCAATCAACATGCCACAAGCATCTGTAATTACACTATCACAATGTTTGAATAACCATCAAATTACTGGGCACGTTTTTTTTCCTTCTTCTTTCTTTTCTTCTTTTTAGAATAAACTTTGCTTCTTATAAGAAAGACCGGGGTGTGACTGGCGAATACAACGCATGTATGGCACAGCACGTTGTAAAGAAATATGATAATAAGCTAAGTTTATATAAGATAAACAAGGAGAATGGAATTCAACGTCCCAATTCTGTGATGCGAGCCAGCGTAAACACACACACACACACCTGCACAAACGGAACTGCCGACCAAAGCACAGACACGCAGAAGAAAAAAAACACCTGTAAAATGAACAAACGCGTTCACACTTCCCAATCTCACACAAACACCCAAACACGTACATTACACACACATAAAGAAGAACATCAGTGCTCGAAATCAACTCTTCTTTTTTTCCCCTAGTGGCCCTGTCTGGCAAGTACGATCAAGACCTTTCAAATGTTGGTGGCCCTAAGCTCATTTTTAGTGGCCCCGGGCCACTGGGTCAGTGCTTCTTTCAAGCTCTGCATACATAAAGAGTAATACATGTAAATGAAGTGCTGAAATATGGTTGGAACAGTTCTTTGAGAGGTTAGAAACTGCACAATCATGATATTATGCCTACCTGAATAGCATTGAACACAATGAACATCAATAGTCTAGTCTTGTTAATTTACTTTAGGCGACACTCGTATGATTTTACAATTGTAACAACCATTTAACAAGTAACAACCATTTAACAAGCTTGACAGCCAGATGCTAACTTTCTGAATACCAAAGGAACAAAGATCTATGCTAAACCTACAGCCTACACATTTAAGACATCTAAAATAGATGTAGCCAAATTGTTGGCCCGGATTCACAAAGCAGGTTTGTAGGAGGTTTGTACAAACCATGGTTTATCCATGGTCTACATCTATGGAGTGATGCTCGTATACAAGTAAAACAATTTATAATTTCTAATGATATGACTGTTAGTGCTTGCTAACCAGCAAATTTCACCATGTGAGAAGACAAACATTTATTTGGTTCATTTTGTAAATGTGTACCATCAACATTGTTAACAAGTAAGGAGTTTATATTCGTTCTCCATCAGTTTACAAATGGCACCCCATAGATGTAGACCATGGATAAACCATGGTTTGTACAAACCTCCTACAAACCTGCTTTGTGAATCCGGGCCACTGTCCCTGTCAAAAGGTATAACTCATATTTTGTTCTCATTCCCATTTCAAATAATATGAGAAAGTGGTAATATTCAATCCTATACATCATGAACATCATAATATATGTTTAAAATTTAATCCTCAAAAGACAAATGATGATAGATAGATAGATAGTATTGTCCTGAGAACATACATGTATCTAAAAAGCAGGCAATATTCACATCTAACCTTGATTGTTCTGCACCAGTTGTCAATTGAACAATTCTATATTACATTCATGAACAGATTAATCTGTACTGTGGAAATTCTTGGAAATGTACACATTTCATCTGATCTATGAAAAGTTGGTAGCGTGACCAGAAGGAATTCAATAGTCAAACCCGTCTATTATAAAGACCCCCGAGAGACACCGAAAAGTTTTCTTTATAAACTTGTAGACAGGTTCATTAAACATAAACTGCTTTCAAGAGAATGAAATATTGATATTTGTAGATGGGTGGTCACAAAAACAGTTTTGAATGTAGTTATTATAGTTATTGTATTTGTTCAGAAGAAGTTGTATAATGTTTGTGCATACTTCCAAATTAAAATAAAGGTTATTGTATAAGTCCCATTAATTCAGAATGTAAGATCATAGTCAATGCTATAAATTGGGAACATCAACTTCAAACTGAAACTTGTTTCAAATGTCCAGCAAAACCAGTTTCATCATGTCACAGTCGTTTAAGTATCTGGCAAGTCATATAGTGAGGATGAGAGTTAATACATTATACAGACTTGTTCATGTTCAAAGGCCCTTCATACCATCTATGTATCCCACAGTATTCTGATACATACTGTGCAGTGATTAATCATACATCATACCACTTCGGGATGTTCTAATGCATAGTGATGGAAACATAGATTGCTAAGATAGATTAATGTTCGCTTTCGTGATATTTAGCTCTGCCAAGTTACAAGCCAAGGTCATTCCGCATTCAGGAATCTATACAAACGTGAATATCTACAGTATATAGTGAATAATGAGGTTATATCCAAATGAAAAACTTCTTTTTTAAAAAGCTGAGGGATAAAGACTTTTTAAGACAGGTGCATGTATTGTATGCCGTGAAAGGTAGCAAGTCAACTTTTCAAACAATGAAGGAAAGCCTAAAAAATGAACCCTATTATGCCGATAAGAAAAATAGAGAAAATGAATCACAAATCACAGCTCTATAGACTCCATCGTACTGTACAAAGGTGAAAAGAATACGAAGAAGTATATAATGCAGAGCTGAAGAAAGAAAAAAATGATTGAGTGAGCATAGAATTATCAGATTATACACTGTATGGGTCATATACAGATCGTGATTGAATGGTGAATAGGGTATTGTGCGAGGCTTTTGTGGCTGGGACAATGGGGGAAGCGACACATGGTTGGCCAAGGGGGGTAAAGCCATGAAGACATGCCCCTATACTATAGCACACTTATCAACCCACATGGAAGAAGACTTTACTAACATAATGGGCCCTACTAGATGCTTACCTGCACAGATTTATGAAAAACGCGAGTGAGCGGGGGCCACCGAAAAAAAGAAATAGAAAAGCAATTCAACTCGCCCCATTCACGCCGGTGAATAGAACAGAAAGGGAACACAATGCCCATAGAGAGAAGGATAAAGAACGAGAGAGAAGGATAAAGAACGAGAGAGAAGAATAAAGAATGGGTGACAGAATGATAAAGAAAGAGAGAGAGGAGGAGAGAGAGAAGAGTCACTCAGGCAGATTATATCAGGTTGATAAAATAGGCAGGTCACAATGAAAGATATAAAGGGATGAGAGAAAGAGAAAAAAAAGCAGAATAAATAGCGTGATAATACACATTGAATCTTTTCATTTTTTTTGTGTTCTCTCTTATCATTTTTACCCACCCTCCCACTCTACGTTACTCACTGTTGTACAGGCGGGAGTCATTGTAAAGAGAATGAAAAAAGTTACGGGAGAGTAGCTGCCTCTTAACCCGTTGCTTGCAGGAACCGGAGGAGCTATAAATCTTATGTACAAAGTATATGGGGATTTCAGAATCTCGAAGGTAACATATATTAAATGTGCAGATGTCTATAATGGGGATTTCAGAATCTCGAAGGGAACGGGTTAAAGGGGTAGTTTAGTTTTGGTAGAGAGGGCGCTGCACATCACAATTTTGTTGTGAGGTAATGAAAAACTGAGTGTCGAATTTGAGAGAACATGCCATTTTAATGGCAGAATAAACTTTATTTGGTCAAAATCGACCCAGAAACGGCTGAAATATCAATAAATATATCTGATCTTATAATTATTTGGGGCCCAAATAGTTAGATGATTTTTTCAAAAAATTAAAAAAATGCTTGCACTTTTTCAAAAATTTTCAAAAGCGTTTTTTAAATAGTTGTTGATGATCTCTCTATTTAATCATTATTTCAATAAAACATCACATGCATAATTTTGTATGAAAAATGGTTGAAACCAATGCCTTTCTGGAAAGCGCCCTCTTGTGTTTTAATGGCTCTTTTTGAATGATAACATGCGTTTTACTTAGTCGTTTGTAATTTTGTATACCTTTCGAGCATAGTAGAGTTATAACTATTAGTTTATAATGTTACTGTTCAGGTTTGGTTACTACAGTTCAGCCTTACCAAAACTGTACTACCCCTTTAAACGAAAAGGAAAAGCTACTTAGCGAGAGGAAGAAAAATGATTATACAGGGTTTGGCAATGTGGAGAAATGATGGAGGATGACACAATACAATGCAAAGGCTTTTAACTCGTTCAAGACTCCGTAGACTCCAGCCCGAATATTTGGCCGGGGGACCGGTTCTTAACGGGTTAATAATAGTGGGCTTTTTTGTAACGTGTGACACAGGTATACATACAATGGGGGCCCCGGTGAGCGGTGAGCGGGGGCTTTCATGCCCCTGTGAAATATATACAAGCTACAGGCTCTATTCTTCTTCCCCCTCTGGTCGACTCTCTCCGTACAACAACGACGACAACGACGGACACCTGTGCCTGATTGATTGGATCAGAGCCAGATTTATACCTATATACTCCAACCCTATATATTATAACCCTCCTCTTCAAATGCTGCCAGGGTGGATCAACCGCTCACACAAGTTTATTGAGAGTTCAAACAAATTTTTCAACGCTGTAAACTGAAGAATGAACTGATGAATGTTTTTTGTCGTTGTATGTTTAGGACTGAAAGCTGATTTTAAAAAATTAAAAAGTAAATACAAAATACAGGCCAGCATCTTACTTTACACTAGATTATGTAATTTCTTTATTCAAATATTATCACATAAGATAGGGTTTTTTGTAAGTTGATATTCACATTTCATATTATTCAGACTATTTAGCGGGGTATTGGAAAGTTAATCCTGATCTCTCCGAAGAACTATTGCTAGGCAATCTCACTCTGTGAAAACCGTTGACCATAAATTATGGCTAAATATCTCTGTAAAGTAAACTGAGTACAGAATAACTGCACTATCTTTTTCACAAAAATCATCAGATTTCATCTCAAACTTTGTCAAAAACTTTTTTACTTGACAAAAAATGCTAGCTTTGCGAGTTGAGATAACTGTGCTAGCTGTGGGTGGCTAGTTTTTCAGTTATTGTTCTTCTTGTTCTTCTTCTTTTCTCACTTGTATGCATTCCTATTATCTTTCGTCTATTACTTCTTCTTCTTTTTATATATCTCCTTTCTTTGCGATTTCCATGAAAGAAGACCGATGATGTATTTGGTGTTTGGAATCACATCGTTCATCATTTTGTCAGTCACAAAAATGGTGACAGAAGAAAGCCTATAAGAGGGGGGGGGGGGACAGTAATTGCCATTGACTTGGTTGAATAATGGAGGATTTACCCAAGTCATATTGACAGAGGTATGGAATGCAAAGTGTTGTAAAACTTAAATAACCATAGTTAGGATTTAAATACATCTGATCAGGGGGTCATTGGAGTTTTTGCAGCACGTTGCATCCCATACAGAAGACTATGAATATCAATCTGCTGCTGCTGGGAATAACATTTTTTTTTCTTCAAAAAGATAATGAGGTAAGACAGTTAATAACTCGGTGGCAATTTCACTGAGTACATTTGTGATAAATGGAGGTGTTTCTTTCTATGGTCTGGAATGGGTATAAGTTTCTACCACCCCCCCCCCCCCCCCCCCCCCTTCTCCTAGCATATGAATTAGATCTAATATCCCATTCCAGGATGCTACCTAATAACATACATTTAACTTATCTTCTACCTAAATCTGTTTTTAACTAAGACTAAAATAATGTAGCAAAGACATACATTTTAACGTTAAAATTCTCTGATTGATTCTATTGCAGAAAAGATGATATGATCAATACAATTAATTGTAAGAACTACATTCCCTTCTATTTGCTATGTTTGAACCCTAATTTCTGATGCAATGAATCCTATAATACATACTGTACATTCATACATGTATCATCAAACTTTGAACATTGGCCTGAGCCCAGGAGGTTACTTAGTTTACACTCCACCGCATTAGTCAACAAATAAGTAAATAAGTCTCCTGTAAATTATAGCTATAGGGGAGGATTGATGACTTGTCTGTAGGAGTGTAAATTGAGCATCACAAGTTATCAATCACAGTTTGATTTAACAACAAAAATGGCTAGACTGTGTGTTGTGTGGACCTAATGTATGAAAGCATCAAGGTCAAAATAAACATCAATTACCATAATATAGTACACACTTACTTGGCGACCTTGAGTTAATGGCATTGTTGGCAATAAGTTCCATTTTTGATGGGAACAAAAATATGCAAAAAGTACTTCAGAAATGTGTATCTACATGGTTGTCAGACTTAAGAGTAGAGTACATGAATTTGTATTCCTCCAATACTCATGAAAATCGTTGTTACGCAATAGCCTCAACAAATCAAAATCAACAGTTGAAATATATATGCAAATTAGCTAATTTAAAAAATGTATTGCAAATGTTGCAAGGGCGTCCTGAGGCTACAGAACCCGCAATCATCGGTGATCAGTCATTTATGGATGCTGCAGAAAATAATAAACAACCAATCAATTGCATCATAACAC
>JBAMJV010009520.1:0-29418 GCA_037951105.1 Echinarachnius parma
AATTAATTAGAAATGTTTTATAAAAAAAAAAAAAAATGCAATCTTGTAGATTATGTCTCAAGCTATCTGTGTGCCAAATGTTGTGGCGGCCGAGGGAGGAGAGTGGAATCACCCCCCCCCCCCCCCCCCCCCCCCTCTGCTATATAGCATAGCCAAATAACCCGGCCTGGTTAGGGTTAAGACTTGGTGGAATTATATACATTTTGTTTTGAGGGTTAATCACTTAACATTTTAAAATTATAATTATAAATCAAATAATCAACCGTTCAAACAACCTGTCATAGTGGCCACCAAAAGTGATCCAGTGTATTGGAACCTGTCTATAGAGGTCGCCTGAGTACAGTGACCACTTATTTTGTTTCCCTTGGGTAATAACTATACACAGTTATTACTGTATTTGATAAACAAACAAAGAAATACATTTATAAATTATAATGGGCTGGTTCCTCCAAAAATGTTTGTTGTATTATTATTGCTAATGGTCTAAAGAAATATATAGTGAAATCAATGTTTAATTATCAAAAGTATACATGAATAATTATGAGCAAAAATACCAATATTCATGCAAGTATGCAAATGTGTGAATTTTTAAAAAACAATTAAAAGTAGATGACCATATTAATCTATAAACTTTACATAATTATCAAATAATTGTAGGGCCCCACAATTATTACAAATGGATATTTTAGCTGTTTCTTTCAATTTTGACACTCAGGTTGTTTTAATATAGGTTTTCCCATTCATTTTAACACTTTGGTCATTCAATTTCATTAAATTGTCATTCAAATTCGTCCCGAGGAACCACCAGAGTGGAAATCCTAACTTCAATTTCGTCTTTCGTCGATCAATTTCACACAAAGAGCACACAATTTAGTCATTATTCACACATTTTTGTCAATTGCAAATCAAATTCGTCGGTCAGAGTTGCTGAACACATAAAAGCGAAAGCAATTTTGTCAATTGGCAATCAATTTCATTAAAACTCCATTCAAATTCGTCCTTATGTATTTACACTGTAATGTTCTGGTTTATATTGTCTTGATGTAATTGTAAATTGTAACATTATTCATGTAGGGGGTAACATACACATGTATACACTCGAAAACAAACTCACACGCACAAAACACACGCACACACTCACAAACATACATACATTTGAACACATGCACATCGACACGAACACAAGCACGTTTACAACAAATTGCATTAAATACTTTTTCAAGACATACATAGTTCTAAATGATATATATAAAACAATGTTAAATATTATTTGTACACACCCGCACGCACACAAACACACACACATAATGTACATACCCATCTAACCACCTATACCATCTACATAGTCATGACACAGATAGGCATATAAGGCTATACCAATACCATGCGACGAATTTGAATGAGAAAATGACAAAATTGGTTGAACAAAGACGAATTTGGTCTTAACATTCACCACTTGCTCAGCGGCGGAGACGAAATCCAATGCCAATTGACGATTTTGAATGCGAAGTGTTTAAAATTGGTTGACAAATGACGAATTAGATTGATTATTAATGAAATTGAAGCTGGGATTTACGGTCTGTTGGTTTCTCGAGACGAAATTGAACTACGAATTAATGAAATCGAATGACAAAAGTGTTAAAATGAATGGGAAAACCTATACTATCTCATAAAAAATGTCTTTGTGTTGCGCCCTCTATACCAAAACTCAACTACTCCTTTATACTACCATACATACTTGACCGAACTGCTGAATTAATGTATGATATAAATATAAGAACACGTTTATGATGCACACACGTGCATTCAATATAGAGCTGGCTTGCTATAACATGTGTCACAGTTGTCTTTATTTCAAAGCGCAAAGTAGAAACATTACAGAAATCACCTGCTGATAGATACCACCTTTTTCTGTCTACCTAATGTGGTCTTTATGGCAGGTTTGGCTGCAGTCACTTTACTTTAATTGATCCTATTCCATTCTAGTAAATAATTTGTACATGTAGTACATGTTATCTACATGTACTTTTTAAAATAGATTTTATACACATTTCATTGTGCATATATTTATACAAATATTACAACAGGTTTTAAGTGTAGCATTGTTTACATTCTGCTTCCAAGTACATAATGTAAAATTCCATTCTAGCTAGAAATAGATCCAGTCACTTCGTGATGTGTTATTAAACACACATGGAATACAATATATTGAGGTGTAAGTGATAATAGATTCACTTGATTGAACACAATGCATTCTGTGTGCATTATGCAATATGTTTTATTATGATAATAGCAATTAGTTTTGTTTATTCAAGGAAGCCTAACTTAAGAGTATAATTATAATTGCTCAGGTTCGCCTCTGAATAGGGCACCTGGATAAACGGCGCTCTATAAATGAAATATATTATTCTGTTAACCCTATTCAGGCCGGGCTATTTGAGGTCTTCAGCAAGCCGGGGGGGGGGGCCATTATGGCCCCCCCCCCCCCTAAGATCTCGGCCTAGGAAGGTCCAATCAATGTGAAAATTGGCATGGTGATAGATTGAAGTATACTTAGTAAGATGGTAGTATTTATTTTCTTTTATGTTTATTTTTTTTTTTTTTAATAATATTTTTATGACAATATGCAAATTTTTTTTGGAAATTTTCAAAAATGCGTGATTTTGAACACTGCATGGGGAGATTTGATTTGAAATTGCTGTTTTAGTTCAGCAATAACATTTATCAATTGAAATATAATATCTTCTAACCCTCAATATGTGCTAATTATGTGTTTTTCCACTAATTATGCAAATTTATGCATATATGCAACTATCTTTGTACAGTGCATTTCCTGCATGTTTTTCAGTGTATAAAACAACTGAATCATCTCACTTCATTCACCATAAAGAACTACTATGATTGTTTGTAACATATTCTTTTCATCTGCATGGTTTGTTATTTGCATAATTTGCATAATTTATGCAAATGTATTCTTTATTATGAATAACATCACATTTTCCACGCAACCAGCAAGAAACATAATGTTACACTCAAAGTCAAGTACCATCATTTCAACATTCATATTCACCATTCTAATTTACATGTATGCAGATTTTGTATCAAATGTTACTCATATCATCATAATATTACCATCCGCATTCACACCATTCATTGCCACCCAAATATATACACTGGACTTTTTAGAACATGAGATATAATAGGCATTTCATTCAGTTACACAATTTGTTTTTATTTGTTATTCTTTTCTTTTGACAAGTGAAAATGGTTTGAGATATATGTATGTCATATATCGTCACACATATTTTATAGGACTGCATGGAAATAAGCTTTATTCTTTTCATGGAAATTCAGCAACATGTCTGAAAACATTCTATGTTATAATTACATTGAGTGACTAAGAGTTCTTTGTAATTTGTGGAAATGTTCATGAAGTAACATACATATAAATAACAGGTATATAATCTTGGCAAATCATATGGCAATATCTTGTTGAATTTGGAAAGGCATAGAAAAGTTATGCTAAAGTTATGTCCAATCCAACATGCAAGGAAAAGCAATGTAATGTCGATGCCGGAAACAATAGTTCATGATGTCCTGTCTGTTTTCATTATTTCTCTTTCGGTCATCGTTATGGTTGAATGGTAAGAGTCTGGTACTTAGTCAAGAAGATGGCAGGTCTCACACACGTGGACCAAATGCAACTTGCAGGTCGTGTTTCCACACATCTGGCACTGTGTTGTTATCTTAGGGAGACCCTTCTTCAGCGCTTTGTGCCCATCTCCATGTGACTCATCCAGGCACAGACGACATCGTCGACGCTCTCCCGTCTTCTCATGCTCGAGATCGGCGTTGGGTCTGCGGTCAGGTGCTCCGATGACAGCGTGGATCTTGCGCACAGCAACTACGGACAGACCTCTCACAGATCGCTGCTGGATGAAAGGGTGTGTGAGGGCCTCCACTAGATCCCAGCCAAACTTGAATGACTCCACCTTCCTCGGATCCTCTCCTCTGTCCATCGCCAGGATCGTGGCTGCATTCACCCGACAGGTGTCGAGTAAGAAGTAGAACGCTACGATAGTCCACCGGTAAGACTTGGCTTTGCAGGTGTAGGTCTGGGCTCTCTGGTCGACAATGTCCGTGCCCCCCTTGGTGAAATCGTACAACTTGTAAATCGCTGGTTTCTTCTTGCCGTCATCAGAGGTCACGCCTAGAATCGGCTTCATGGTGGTCAGGAGCAGAACGTTGCGAGGTCCGGTGCTTTTGGTTCGCACGACATATGAGTGGAGGCTCATGTGTGGGTTGTTTGTGTGCCAATACACTTCGTAGGACAGCTCATCTCGTCCTTGTGTAGGCTTTAGAGTAGGTGGTATACCCTTCCGGTTGATTTGCAATGTCCCGATCATTGTCATGCCGACTTCCTCGAACAGCCACTCGGCCAAGGTAACTGCAGTGTAGAATCTGTCCATGCTGAGGTTCCTTCCTTTCAACTGTGCATGCTGTCGTAGGAGGTTTACCATGTGCCTAACGAGTGCCTCGGTTCCCGTCACATAGTCTTCGGTAGGCTCCCCTCTTGGCTTCCCACTGTACGGTGTTGAGAGAAATGTATATGGATATCTGGCAGCATTGATAGAGCGAAAGAGCATGCCATACTTCGCCGGCTTGTTCTTGTTGTACTGTTTGATTGACACGTGTGTGCGCATGGGGTATAGCGACTCATCGATAGGAAGTCGTCCGGGGTCATCGAAGAGGCGCAGTTCCTATTGAGCAGACGGTGCATCTCCCTGAAGGCTGCGAATCTATCGTGTTGCCACCGTTCCTCCCTCGTTTCCATGTCGTCGAAAGACACCCTCGCCAGCAGAAACTTGAATCTATTCCTGGACATTGTAGCTCCAAAGATGGGATGGCCGGTGCGATCATTGAAGAGATGGTCGATGTTTAGGTTGCTTTGTCCTAACAGACCGCGAACGTAAATGAGCCCGATGAGCGCGTTCAACTCCTCCACAGTCGTTTCCTCGAAATAGGTGTTTTTGTCACTATCCAATGTGTCTGCCTTTGCCTTGGCCCTGTGATTCCGAATCTTCTGGTTTGTTTGTTGAAGAAGAAGTTTCATCATATCGTCATCAAACATGCATTCCCATGCGTCACGTGCTGTTTCTGCCCTCCTAGCTTTTCCTCTCACTCCAGGCCTCCCCGTCAAGATGTTAGCTACATTCTGTCTACCTCTCTGTGACGGTTGCCGGTTCTTCCATGTGATTTTCTTCCCAGGGTCATTTCTCTTGGGCTTCTCGATGATGGCCGTGTGTTCTACCTCCTCTGCTGGAATGTCCCATGCATCGTAGTTGGTTGGCTCTAAAGCTGCATCCATCGAGTTTACTTTTCTGTTTCGAAGTTTCACTCTGTTCGGGCGCTCTTGAGGTTCTTCTCCGTCGCTGTCACTAGAACTTGAGCCGACGTCATCAGAGTCGATTAGTTCACGTAGATCCCCTCCTTCTCCTGCATTAGATGCTTCGTCATCCGAGTCAGATCCACGGCAGGTGGATCAGGCTCCACGGCAGGTGGATCAGGCTCCACATGTCTTCTCTGAAAAATACAAACAAACAAAACATGTGGTTATTTCTGATATCCATACAATTATATCATATATTTAGATTACGATTCTAGACAAACAGTTATAAATTGTACTCAGAAAGTGGAGATGATGTAATTACAGCTGTTTTATCATATCTATGATTTGTTTATACACGTACATATAATTACATTGATTTGTTTTCTTTCTTCAATGTAAATTGATATTCAATAATGCTAATAGGAGTTTGCTTACCTTTTGTCTTCTCTTTCCTGATGTTGAGCATCCAGAAGTCGAAGCCATGACTTCATGCGTACTCGGTACCAATCATGAGATGAATATAATTCCAGTGTTCAGTGATGTGAAGAAAAATCTCAAATGAATATATTACATGTAGTAACACAAGTGAATGACCCATATCATGACAGGGATGCTATACCATCTAAATATACTAATCCCTCCAGTGATACAGTTACTATAATCCCTCTTTACAACTAGGGATTACTGGTCATGTACTTGAGAGGTGTAAACAAAGTCAACAAAAGACACGCTTTCTATGCAATTTAGGTAGAGTCAATGAACTCCAGACCTTGTATGATCATCTCCTATTAGGGGTCTTTAGAACACACACATACACAAAACAAACAAACAAACAACTTACAAACATACAAACAAACACACACAGGTACAAATATGTTTGCTACATGTTGTTTTCATATGAAACTATAGTTTGTACAAAGTTTGCGGGTGAAAAGTGTCACAGTTTCTTTTATATTTATAATTACCAATTTCTTATGTATTCTATTGTTTTTAATTTCTTATGTATTTCATTATTTGAATAAAAAAATGTTTGGCCAATACTAAACAAGTATAATCATGAATGTATGACTGCATAACATGAAATAAATCACTCATGATATTGATTTGGATAAAGATCATATAACTGCAATATGCTTACAAACGCACATTTGTGAGAAGTACATAATTTTGATTGACATGTGATGATATTTTGTCACGTAACTCCCGAACCATAGGTCCCCCCATAACAAAGGTTCAGCGGTTTTGATGCAGCGGCAAAAATTCGACAGGGGGGGGGGGGGGGGGGCATAATGGCCCCCCCCCCCCCCCCCCCGTGATTAGGGTTAAGTTCAGTTTATTTCACATCTCTTTTTATGTTATTACTACTAAACTATACTATCATTGAAAAAGCTATACTTTCAAAGGCCCCGATGTTTAAATCCAGTGTTACTTTGACAATGAATACAAGTATGCTTTACATACACTATACAGTCACACTTTAATTTTCATCAATAGATTAGGAGTGTTTCTGTATATTTCAATAATTATACTTTTACTCACACTTTGTTCAAAGGGATCTAGTAACTTTGTTCGTATGTAAAAATGTATCAAAGGGTTTATATAATGTGAATTTTTTGTGATCAATCTTATATGTCCAATGTTCACTGTGTGAAAATTGATTTCCATGGTAAATGAATGACATATGGCCAGTAATGAGCATAAAAGTAAGATGATAAATCACTTTATTGCACTTGCTTTGTACATATTATACATTTTTTGCGTAGGTTTGCGTACATGTTTGTGTGTGTATCTATATGCGTATGTGGGTTGATGTTTATGTGTGCATTGATGTATGCATGCATATGTGCATTTGATTTAATGTATGTACACTTATGTATGTGTGTGCATGTATGTATGCATTTGTGCGTGTGTATAAGTACTACTTAATTAAAGGGGAATTAACCCTTATCCTTTTGACTTACTGGATGTGATGAGAGCATAACTACTATCATTGCTAGTCACTTATTTCCTCATGAATATTCCCAATTACAACAATAATCAATATTTTATGGACCACTGTCGTCTGCTTTCAATGCCCATAGGAGGCGGCCATTTCTTCAACTACTCGCGGTGAAATGACGTGGCAGGCGGAGAACACAATAGCATTATCGTAACCCGCTAGTGTGTTCTCCGCCTGACACGTCATTTCACCGCGAGAAGTTGAAGAAATGGCCGCCCCCTGTTGGCATTGAAAGCAGACGACAGTGGGCTATAACATATTGATTATTTTCATTATTGGGAATATTCATGAGGAAATAAGTGACTAGAAATGACAAGAGTTATGCTCTCATCACATCCAGTATGTCAAAATGATAAGGGTTAATTCCCCTTTAACGTATGGGTGACTATAAAAGTCTATGTGTATGTGAGAGTAGGTATTGGTCTGTTTAGATATGCATGTGTATGCGTTTATAGATTTACGTGTGTGTATGTTTGCATATGTGCTATAATTATGCCTGTGCAAAAATTATTTCTAAAATAGGCACAAAAAAAAGTGAAAATCAAACTATTTCTCAAATGACAAAATTACTAAATTACAAAACATGCTGTAAATTTACCACCACATTCCTGAAATACAACGCCATATGGCTAAATTTACCAAAACAAAACAGAGAAAAACTTAATTTCCCATTTTTAATTTAAAAAAAAAAAAAAATGTATAATAAGTTCAAAAAATGTGACAATCTAACTATTTCCCAAATTACAACATGGCTAAATTACAAGACATGCTTATAACATTACCAACCAGGCCTGTAAATTTACCACCAAATTCCTGAAAATTAAGTCGCAAAACTAACAAAACAATACATTACGGGCAAGATTTAATTTTCACATTTTTATTTATTTCTTTTATTAAAAAAAAACTTTATATCATAAATTCATTTTTCAATTCATATTTTTATTTAATCCTGAGGCGCGGAGCGCCGAATCTAGCTGCCGAGGCGTGAAGCGCCGAGGCAGCTAGTATATTATATAGTTGGAGAAGCGTTTTGGTCATGTTGCCGAGGAGCGAATTCCACTCGGCACCGATGCCGTCGATCGTCGTTCGCTGCTTTTTCGTGCGCTAGAAATTTCACGTCAAAAATAAAAAATAGTTTTCCGCCAACAAAATTAATTGCTTAGAAACTAAATACAAATGCGTAGTTGAGATTTCAATAAATGTTTTTTAAATCGTAAACAACGTGGGTAAATTTCCCCACTGCTCGCTGACATGTTGTTTGGGCATTGCCGTTCATCACCGCGAGGAATTCGTTTGCCGTTCGGTGTAATTTCTCGCTGTAATAGTTGTGTGGGAAAAAAACAAATAATATTTATGTACTAGGCAAGTTATTAGTCTTGAAAGCGGAAACAAATTTGTAGTGTAAATGTAGATAAATGTTTTTAAAATCGTAAACAATGTGGGTAAATTTCTGTGGATTTGCCGATTTTAATTGGACAACTGAGTATCTGAACTAAAGCCATGCAAGCGTATTACATGCATGTAATATCGTTCAGATACTCGATCGTTCGTCGGATCGGGTCGAGTCGGATCGTGCAGCTGTGTTCAGAAACTTGTTCGAGCTCCACGTACAAATATCATTATTTGGTGATATTCTGGTGAAATATGATATATAAGAGACGGCCATTCCAGAAGTGACGGTGGTGATTGCATTTTACAATAATCATGGGTAAGTGATTTATACGATTTTTGTGTGTATGCTGTAGTTTATTTTGCGTGCTTACCCCAGTAGGCTACTCATTCGGTGTGTGATCGGCGGCGATTTCTTCCCCGAGGGTTCTGGCATATGAGCCGTGGTAGTTTTCGTAGCTTGGTCGAGTCGTTGATGTAGATAGATTTGTTAGTGTGCGTGGCTGCACTCGAGTATAGTATACCGAGTTATTGTATACGGGTTGCACTGTGGGGGATAAAGTGCTGGGATTCTTGTAGAAGCATTTTGTTTTTGCAGTGTAAGTGCGAGACACCGAGAGAAATAGGGTCAATTTGAAAATAATATGATGAATTTCAGGAAAGGTGCGATACGCCATTTATTGTCCATTTCAGAAGTGCAATACGCCATTAGGGTTCATTAAAAAAAATGGTACGCCATGGCATCAGGGTCCATACAGAAATAGTGCGATACGCCATTTAGGCCTTTTAGGGTCTATTCAGAAACAGTGCGATGTCAGTTAACGTCACATTTTTCTCGCTGTTATTCTGTTAATAGTAATACCTTACGAGGCTTACCTGTATCATTCAAATACTCAAATTATAACCGGCAGGTAGTGCTGTAACTTACCTGTAATACCTTACCTGTATCATTCAAATACTCAAATTATAACCGGCAGCCGGCAGGTACATGTATCTTTATTTACTTAACTACAATATAAAGTACAATGTCAATGAAAACAAATTTGTACATATCCTACTGTCCTACATTGAATTTGTATTGTAACGTCAGTTACCGTGGAATTGCCCAAGTGTGTTTTATGCAATAGAAATTTATGCTGCGCTCTAACTGCATGTATGTTGCAGTAACGTCCTCGCCTATATACTGTTCGTGCATATCATATCTACGTACAGAATCGCATGCGCAAGTGCATATTTTTTTCGCTTGGTGTGGCCTGTGGCATGCAGTGTACATTAATTGCAAGGGGTGTTTGCGCATTCACTTTGACGGCACTTTGACCTGGTTATTAATGGTTACGACCGACGCTACCGATATTAAATAGAACAATAGTACCATGTAGTTTGTCATGTGTAACATGCAGAGTATTTTACACATGACAGAAGAACAGGTATGGCGCTATGTGATGGCGTAATCAATGTACACTGCATTAGTGTAGTAGCCGCGCCAAAAAAAGGCACTGACGCAATGCGATTCTGTACGTAGATATAATATGAACAAGTGCCCCCCCCCCCCCCAGGATATTGCCGCCTAATCTTTTAAATAGCCCCCAAAATTTAGTAGGTAGCCCCTAAAATTACCATGGTGTTATATTAAATATCTTGTGATAAGATATCAGATTGAAAAAGTAACCCCGTAAAAAAAAAAAAAAAAAAATTCCTGCATTGGACCCCACCTCAACCTCTTTTCAAAATTGATTGGTTTGTATGGCCAAGGTTGAGGTTTGTCATCCTCAATAAACGTCTTTCCATGATAATCAATTGTACTATCTTATTATTTGTAATCCAATAGAGCTCAATCTGGACTGAAACAGAAATCTATTTATTTCTTTTTGCAGATATGCCCATCCCATCGTGTAACACAATAGTTGTACAGGCTAACACCGCTGGGCGCTGCAATTCCATACTTCTCCACAGGCTTGGTGGAATACGGAATCTGACACGACATTGCAGTCTGTTGATGACGGAACCAGCGAGCAACTTTACATTGCAACATTTCCTCAGATATGCAAATCTGTTTACACCAGTTGAGCAAAGAAAGGAATTTCCAGACAGGGCGTGAAGAAATTACAAGTTACATGGGACATGTAACATGTTACATGTTCATCCATACCTGCACGGAAGGTTCTTCAGCATAGTACTGATCGAGAAGTGAAGCACATTATGTGAGTTCTTAATGAAAAGACCATTCAAATACATTTTGGGAGACAAAACCTCTGCTCTGCATCGTACTACACTACAGGCTATAACCTGGATGATCATCTTCAATTGTCCTCTTTGCACACGATTTCTACAGATGATCATGATTTCTGGGAGAACGTCGCAAATGCGAAAAGGACATTTAAAATTCCAGTTTGCAATTCAATTTCTGAGTATCTTTCTTGGGAAGCGTGACGGCAAGAATACTACACCATTAGATCCGGTTCTTTGATCATTGCCAAGTGTGCAAAGAATTCTTCTCATTTCAAGATATTCAAAGGGATACATATTTTTAGCGATGATCCAGACATGATGATAAAAATAATAACCTTGAACCTTGTCAGAAAAATGCACCTCATTTGAATTATCTAATTTCACGACGTCATTCTCTGCACCCCCATACCAAGTTGGAACTTTAAGGTGTTCTTACTGTGTTGGAGCAAGCCGGCTATAAACCAGCCGCACAATATACATGGGCCACTTGGTAGCACAGGTCGGTAATTTTTTACTTTGAACTTCTCATTTTGGGATCGATGATTCTCATTGAGCATTTATAATGCACTATTGTGGGACTATACACTTATATCCTAGATAGGACTTCCTCAAACTATGCTCTCCCACAATATATGAGAGACAGAGTAGACGAAAGTCAAACTTTGCATTGATATAAACTCTTTAAAAGGAATTTGATCTTCATTTTGTCAGTTTCCTTGAAGTCAAAATTTTAAAAAAGAAGTTGTAGTTATTTCTTGAATTCCAAAAAAACAGGTGGAATAATTCCATATAGGTGTTTTCATTAAGACTAACTTTTAAAAATGATAAATTATGGATTTAATTCTAAGAAGCCTAGAGGCCTTTGCCCATTATGCCCCCCACCCCCTCCCCCTGTGATTTTTCTGATTACTTCTAAATGCACCTTACTTGACATCTGTGCCCCCCCCCCCCCCATGCTGTAGAAAGACATCATAACCCGGCCCTTTTAGGGTTAAAGGTAAATAGGTAATAAATAATCAGGATGTTAAATAATAAGTATGTCATATTAATTCATGAACGATAAACTTTTGAGAATTATAACAAATATTATAGTTGCATTACATTTTTTAAAATCTCATATGTAAGAAATATGCATAGCAAAGCAAATGTCAGTGATTTTATTTATGAATAATAGTGTCGCTCACAGAAAAATGCAAAGCGATATAAAAGTGCTTTTGATTTTTCTTTTGGTAATGCAAATTTTAAAAAGCAGGTCAGTTTGAAAACATGGTTTTTAGGGAAATTAATATCAATTGTATTTATGAATTAGTTGTTTTGTATTAAAAGTTGAAATGGCTGTAGATTCATCATTGATCATTTAATAAGCTACCAATACCATACATACTTGCCCGCTAACCACAGGCTTCACTGCTTCACAGTTGTCTTTATTTCAAACCACAAAATGGAAACAGTACAGAAACCTCCTGCTAAAAATACTGCCTTTTCTGTCTACATAATTATTAAGGTGGTCTTTATGTGCTGGTTTGGCTGCAGTCACTTTACTTTAATTGATCATATTCCACTCTAGTAAATCATTTGTACATGTACATGTAAATATATTAAATGTAATATATTATTAGTTGTATTATTATGTAGACATTCTGGTCTAGATTTTATACACAAAACAAGTGCATATTTATATTGCAAAACCAGATTTTCATGTAGCATTGAATTATAGTCTTCTTCCAAGTACATTATGTAAAATTCCATTCTTGCTAATAGATCAAAAGTGTGTTATTCAAAGCTCCACGCTAACTTTTTTCTCTTCTGGCCCGTTCGGGCAAGTGAAATCATGGATTTTAAAATTGTTCTTGCCCAAAACAGAAAATTGACTTGCCCGCTTATTTCTAGATGAGATTTAGAGTGTTTTCTTATAGTCATAGTTCATTAATTATTTAGTTGCCCGATCAAGCAACCAAACTAAACCATTTACCAAATATGACTTGGCCGACATCAATTTTGACTTGCCCGGGCAACAAGGCAAGTGCTAATGTCGAGCCCTGTACACACATTTGTTTTATGTGTGATATGTTGTTCTGTTGTCAATGATTTGTAGATTCAGTTGTAATTCAACACTGTGGATTCTTTGTGCATTATGCAGTATGTTGTAATTCTAAATTACTAATGATACAAATTAGTTTTGTTTATTTAAGGTAGTCCAACTCCCCTGAGATTTGAGATGGTGCGCAAGTAATTGTGCAGGTTTTAAGTTTTAACTGTACCTGATGACCTAAAGTAATCATGTGCCTATAAATAGAGCACCTAGATACAGTATATAGCGCTCTATAAATGGTATATATTATTATTATTATTACTATCTCATTAAGGACAAGAGCTATTTTAAGGCCAAATTTATCATTATTTTCCTCTACAAATTGGCAACTCCTAATATAAAAGTAAGTGGAAAATATTTAGTGATAACAATTTAAGACAAATATGAAATGACTTTGCTGCAAAGTTACCAATTTGAATGCCGAAATCTGTTTTTAAAATATCACAATGTGTTGCCAATTTAAGGATTTTCCTAAATTATAGCGATCTACGCAATAATACAAATCATTAACAAATTACTAAAGCAGGTAGAGTAACAACATAGGTCTAAAAAAGTGCAATGTATGCTCTTTATCCTTGTATACTGATCTCTGTATCTTCTTACTGAAGTGTAGGTCTACCAACCCACAAATAATGTTTTCATCCATTATTACTTTAACAATGAATACAAATATGCTTTACCTACAGTCACGCTTTCATTTTGATTGGGGAAGCTTTCCTTAGGTTTATATTAATTGATTTTTACTCACATTTTGTTTACCCCTTATAACCACGCCGGGTTATTTTGGCTATATAGCCAGGTGGGAGATCAGGAGGTGAGATCTCAGCCGCCGTTATATTTTTGTTATTTTTTGAAGAAAAAAAAAAAAAAAAAAAAAAAAAAAAAAAAAAAAAAAAAATCAATTTTTAATTGATTATGCAAATTTATGCAAAAATCCCCTTTTTGTCTTTAAATCACTAAATATTGTTCAATATACGCTAATTTTGTGCATGAATATTCTTTATGACTTAATTAACAGGTTTTCAAAATTTAGAATTGTGACAGCAAAATTTTCCTAATGTATTTCCTTGTTTTTGACATTTCTTTGTTTTTGAAATTTCTGATGTATTTTTTTGTAATTTTTTTAAACTCATGTTATCTAATGTTTTTTTCAATGGAATAAATTATTGACCATTTTCCAACCATTTTTAGCCCAAAATTAAATTAATGCAGTGATTAGAATGAAAAATAATGAAGGTTTTGTGTATTTCAGCAAAAATTAATTCCATAGGATTTGTACACAAATCACGAAAATGAGCGATTTATGGGTCTAAATTCACCACAAAATTGTATGTGCCTTCGGAACAGTATACCCAGATGTCGCAAATTTGGTCTCAAAAGTTGCGCAAGACTTCAATGAAAAAAATCATGTGGCAATACCTGCGCGCGTTGCGGAATTATCACGCTAAACGTCAAGGGAGGGGGGGGGGGTGCATTCCACCCCCCGGCCTGGTATGGGTTAAAGGGATCTAGTAACTTTGTTCATATAATGTAAAAATCTATCAAAGGGTTGATAAAATGTGAATTGTGAAATTGTGAAATTGTGAAATATGTATTGATCAGTTTACGTTTGCATGTGTATGCATTTATACATTTATGTATGTTTGTGTGTGCGTATATGTGTGCGTATTTGCGTGTTTGTATGTTGTGGCTGTGTGAGTGTTTTGCATATTAATACAGTGGAACCTCATTATCACAAAATCTGTTGTAACATAGCAAGGATATTATACATGTCCATCTCCTATGTATTTTATTTTGTTAAGGCCCTGATACAGCAATATATCTGATTTAACAAGGTAAAATCATTGGACACGAGGTGTCCATTATAATGAAGTTTCACTGTAATAATATCTGTAATATTATCCTTTCTCAAAACGAATAATAGGCGCATAACGTGTGATTCATGTATGAATACATGTCTATGCGTATGTGTTTGTGTGTAGGCCTACATGTATGTATGCATATGTGCAGGTATGTAGGCCTACTGTATGTGTGTCCATGCATATGTGTGTGTAATGTGTATGGAAATGTATATTTATGTAGGTGTGCATTTGTGTCGCTTTTGTATGGGTATGTGCATGCATATTTATGTGTGTGAGTGCATGCATCTGTGTATGTATGCGTATGTTTGCATGTGTATTTATGTATGGGCATGTGCATATATGTATACGCTAAAAATCTGCACGTTAAAGGGGTAGTTTAGTTTTGGTATGGCTAAACTTAGTAACCAAACCTGGACAGTAACCTTATAGCCTAAACTAATAGTAAACTCCACCATGCTAAAAAAATATACAAAATTGCAAAATGACTAAGTAAAAAGCATGTTATCATTCAAAAAGAGCCATTTTGAACACAAGAGGGCACTTCTGAAATGTCATCAGTTTTAACCATTTCAATTCAAAATTATGCATGACATGTTTGATTGAAATAATATTTAATTGGAAAAATCATCAACAAATAATTAAAAAACGATTTCGAAGATTTTTGAAAAAGTGCAAGCATTATGTTTTAATTTTTTTTTAAACATCTAATTATTTGGGCCCCAAATAATTATAAGATCAAATGCATTTGTTGATATTTCAGCCATATTGATGATAATGATAATGATACAGGTGGTAGAGGTGATAATGATGATGATGTTGAAGGTATAGTGATAAAAATACCAATAAATAAGATGGTGCTAAAAATGATGATGGTTGTAATAATGATGGTGTGTTGATAATAGTGGTAAGAATGAAGTGGTGGTGGTGGCAATGATGATACAATATTTAATGATGACGACATGCAGACATAGTGTTGGTAGTGATGATCATAATGATGATAATGTTAATGGTGGGATAATAGCAATTATCAATAATGGTGAAGATGAAAATTGATGCAACAACAATAATGATGATGGTGGTGGTAAGAGTAAACATGATGAATGATAAATACATTATTGATATGAATAAAAATGAAAATAAAGACAACGATGTGATTGTGCTGGTGATGAGATAATAGTTATTATGTTAATAATGGTAAAAATTATGGTGTAGTGTTAATGATGGTGGTAACAATGATGTTGGTGGTAGTAGTGATGAATGCAATGACCGATCAGAATGAACTGAATTTGAACAAAAAGCTGATGGCGATAGTGGTAATGATCTATAAAAAAAGAAGGTGATGATGATGGCAATGATCAATGATAATGAACATAATGGTTTTGACGACACAGTAAAATGGTGGTTGTGGTGAAGGTGTACATGATAATATGATTATGGTGATCAAAATACATTAATGGTGATAAGAAAAAGTTATATCAACGAAAAAGTAGGTGCTAATTCAGAAGAAAATAAAGTAATAGTAATAAATATGGTAAAATGATAACACGATAGTGGTGTAGTAATGATGGGATGATGGATATAATGAATTAATAGTGGTGGTGGTATTGAAGAAGGCAATAATCAATACTGCTGAGGATAAAGGTGATGATAACAATGATGATGATGATGAAGATGGTAGTAATGGTAGTGGTGGAATTGGTGATGATGATGGCAACCATTACTATCATTTGTATAAATAATTGTTTTTAAATTATTATTGTTTTTTATTTATTTATATTTTTTTCATTTTTATTTTTTTTTACATTGTTTTTTATTTATTTCATTTTTCAATAATGAGGCGCGGAGGGCCGATTCTAGCTGCCGAGGCGCGAAGCGCCGAGGCAGCTAGTGTATGTTATATTGTTTATCTTAGATTGGTGTTCTTACTGAAAAGAAGCAACGAGCGCCGAGGGAAGTACGAAAGACGGGAGAAGAGTTCGTCACAGAGATCCACTTCCCACACAAACTGCTCCAGGAGTATCTTGCGGCGCAGTACCTCGCCTCACTCCACCAGACAGACCCGACAGAGTTCAGAAGATTTCTGGAAGACGAGATACTGGGAGGATGCGAAGAGTTTAGATATCTCTTGTACTTCCTTGCGGCACATCAGGGCGGGTCTGCAGGGAAGGCACTGATGGACATTCTCTGTACGCGAATACTCCCAAATGACGCTTTCTCGGAAGAAATCAAGAGCTTCAGCACAACAACAGATACAGAAACGAAAGAGGAATTCCTCATGGACGTGGCCTTTGAAAGTCACGACGAGGATGCCATTGCTCCCGTCGTTGATTACTGGATGCAGAAGACGTCCTTGTCTTATTTCGGACATCGCATATTGAAACACACAAGATCGGGCTTCTTGTTCACTTGGGCAGCATGTCTTCGTCGGAAGGTATGTTATACTGACTGCATCTGTATGTTTTCTTTAATTGAATGAAAGAATAATTAATCTTTAAAAGGATATAGTAACTTTGTTGGCATGTGCAAAAAGTGATGAATGTCTAGCTTAGTTTTGTGATCTGATATGTCAACAGAGTAATGTTTGAATATTTCACGTTAAATGGGTGTTATGTCCCAAGTATATGAGCAAAAAAGCAAATTGATATTCCCTAACTCATTGCACTGATTTTGTACACAGTTATTACTATCAAGTGGATAGTTAATAATCCGAACAATTCAATCATAAATATCTTTTTAACGAGAGCAAAATTTGATAAACCAAAGCAAGTTCCATGCTTCTTTTGGTAATTATACGAATACAACACTGTAAGAGAGAACCTCAGATTTATAATTGATTTGTATGGAGTTCGACAATTTTACTTGGTCCCTTTGATAATATTGATCATCATACAAAATGTCAATATCATTGTATGTATATTCATATTGGTTAACAAAATTACATCGTTTCATTTCCGTCTACATTCAATTGGCAAATATGTATGTAACACACATATTATTTATGAATACATATATTTCAAATGATTTTATGAGTTTTCATGAGCGTGTCCAGAAGCATTGTTATCTGTTAATTTTCCGTGTTTCAATAGGAAGAGCAACCAGCAACATCAGCTCATGAATCAGATGATGACTCGACACCGTCCGAGTCCCGTACAGGGGCAATGGGACTCTGCTCACTACCGAACCTTCAATCCATGTCAGTGAAGTGTACGTATCCTACTGTTCTCGACAAAGAAGATGTGCAATGGATCACAATCGCAGCTCCATATCTGAAGGTAAATGTTCAGTTGCTAAACAAAACTTTTCATGAAAAGTAAATTATAGCTGGAAATGAAAACATCGCGATACATACTGGATCTGATGACTGAGCAACCGATTGACGTGCTGTTTGAAACCAAGCTTTGCCTGGCTGACAATGCTGATTTGCTTCATTTGGTATAAGTCTACATAGCCGATTAAATTATAAAGCAAATTGACCCTCTGTCAGTGGCGTAGCTTGGTCGGGTTGATTTGGGGGAGGGGGGGGGGGGGGGGGGGGAGGGTGCGGAGACACATCTTATGTATTTTTTTAACACAGATTTCCCGTTATGTTTTTTACTTTGCTTGTCAGATTGATTGGGGGGCACGGGGGCACCGCCTTTGTGTTATATGTTACAGTTTACCTTATCTTTTGCACTCTCAGTTCTTATAATTTCCAAACGCCAATGGAAGTTATTAGGTGATACGTATAGCGTATCACCTTTTGTTATTACTCAGCGGGTGTTTCCACAATCGCACAATACTTCACGATCATCTCTGGCTTTGTGTATATAATTCGTGTCATGTTACAAGGCTCGATCTCGATAAGATCTTGTTCATAACATATCAAATTATCATGCGACATCATTTGATAACGCTACCACGATCCGTCGTCATTTCCCGCGGTCATTCCGATTTCATTCGACATCATTTTGATAACGCTATCACGATCCGTCTTTATTTCCCGCGGTCATTACGATCTCCAAATATACCGCAATTGTGGAAACACAATTTTTTTTTTTTTTTTTCTTTGTACATTTTTTGTGTCTCGTGTCTGTAAAATTTGGCTGGGGATATGATAATGAAACCTGGTGAACATAATAGACCTTGGTCCGAAATTGTGCACCTGGGTAATGATTATGACGGTACTACCCTGTGACGTCATGGAGACGCCATTTTGTGAAATATTTCAACAGCCCCTATCTTTCTTACGTAATGGTATATTTTCACCAAATTCTGTACATGGCAAGCTAAGTTCAAGGGCTATATAAAAATGTCGCACCCAAGGTCGTACGGACAACGACGGACGCGTACGCGCGCGTCAAAGGGTAAAAATCCTTGAAAAATTCTCAAATCAACCGGTGAACCAATTTTCCATACGTTTCAGGTCATTCCGAGCATTTCAAAATTTTGCGCGCGTGGTAAAAACATACCCTGTTCAATTGATCATAACTTTGAAAATCCATGTTCAGTATTTTGGTCGTTATGTTTTCGTGATAGAGTATGAGTTGTAGGTATAGTGCGATATTCAAAGTTCGCAAACCGGACATCATGACGTCATCAAATTGCCATGAAAAGCGAAAATTTAATTTTGATTGATTTCATAAATTTTGTATTATGTTTGGAAGGTGCAGTTGTGCTTCTATCTCCTTCGATTCCGCTCGAATACGTCTACAATTTTGATATGTTGTAGTGGAGATATTGAGGAAAAATAATATGTTCCTATTAATTTGCTCAAATAATGGCAACATTTGTTTTTCCTTTATTGCAATTTAGCATACAAATATTTCAAGAAATTCCAGGTAAGCCGTTATATTTCTTTTGTTTCGTAACTTATGGCGTTTTTAATTAGATGTTTGAAAACAGTAATTGATTCTCAATACAGCGCACATCAAATCTATGCATATAATGCGTTGCCAATTAACGAGACCAGAACACCCTCCCCAATGTTAGGGTCTTCGCCCTCATACTACATCATACAATTTTATGAAACGCCCCTCCTTCCAGTAACGGTCAAAATAGTCTCTCACCCCTAGCATTTGTGCGTAGTATCCCTATTAGAAATGAAATAATGCATGGGGGAAGGAATTGTGATTCTCACTGTATGTTTAAACACCAACGTATAGCACAATATTCATTTCTTCATTCATATCATGCATGTGTGTTTCATACCATGGAGTAAACAATTTAAGAGAGGTGTGTGTTGACTAACATATCATGACAGAACATTCTATGTTACACGACCGTGTTAATGATGGTGGTGATGATTATTGGATGATCTATTATGTTTCAGAATATCACAAAGGTCGGATCGAGTATGCTGTGCATTAAAGGTGATTATTCCTGATTCTATGTTACACGTGTTAATGATGGTGGTGATAATTATTGGATTATCTATTATGCTTCAGAATATCACGAAGTGGGGATTAATACTTGTCTCGATAATACATTGTTTTGTTGTTTTAGACATGCATACTGACTAAATTAATGCTTTCGTGATGGAAAATGCTATATGAATTTTAGTTGTAATGAAAGTAATGAAATATACAGTTAATATATTTGTAGAAAAATATTAGGAATATATCACCAATGTGAAAAGGTAGTTTCAGTAGAGCCAGTGTGACAAAAAGCAGACTTGTATCTGAAACCTTAACCCTTTCAATTTGGAAAGTGTATTATTTATGTGTTGTATTATAGTGTCCTACGGACGTGAATAAAGACACTTGTAAAAGATCATCTTGTAAGATGATCCATGCTCATAGATTAGCTCCAGTTTGGACTGGTAGAGTTCACGGGCGTATAGATCGGGGGAGGGGGTGGGATGGGTAATATACCCCCCTCCCTTTTTTGGGTGGGGGTGTGGGGGGGGGGGGGGGGGGAGGCAATGGCCTGTACAATAATTCCCCGCTATTTTTAACATTACATCTTTATAAAAATACATAAGAATACTAATAATAACCACGCATCTAATTAGAGTGATGTTTTAAACACAAATTTCGAACGGGCTCCAAATGGGAGGGGGGTAATAACCATCCCATACCCTCCCTTAAATTTGTATAGACCTGGTATAGACATATACATGTACATGTGAGAGTGATTGTGTGTGTGTGTGTGTGTGTGTGTGTGTGTGTGTGTGTGTGTGTGTGTGTGTGTGTGTGTGTGTGTAAAATTGCGTGATAGTGGAAACAAAAATACATCTAATTTTTTTAAATACTAAATCAACCATTTGTATAGACCTTTATAATTTCCAGCTACATGTAATAAGATGTTCAGGGCATGAAGGGTACATGCCTTGCAATCAATATGGAGTTCGAACCTAGATAAACTCTGCACATGTGTCCCACATAATATTGTGTACTTCAATAAGACCCTTATTTAAAGGAGGGGTGCAATCCCGGCTTTGATTCAGGTTTATAGCTTTAAATATGTGCCTTTATTGATAAACCACACTCTTTTTTTCAAAGAAATCCTTAAGTTGGGGAAAAAAGGTAAATTTCATGCAACTTTTTTGCTTTATTACGCATCGGCGTTCCATGCTCCTAAAAAAAGTCATTTATAGCAGAGCGGAAATGTGCGCACGTGTCACTCGATTCATGACATCACATGCAGACCGCAACGCGGAGGAATGTGCATTGTTTACATGCAGAGCCTATGACTTGCTTGTAAAACAAACTCGTTTTTGCTTGTAAATTGAGGTTTTACTGAAAATGCTTAAGAATTGCTAAGAAATGAATTGTAGCAGGATGCAGCTACACATCTGAGTGTATATCGTCCCATGATATAAACCTGAACAAATGTTTGCAAATATTGAAACAAATGGAAATAATATCTCTGTGTCAACGTGAGTATTGTACTCAGCGTGTACGTCTATGACCGAGCTAAACTGCGATTGCCTGCCGGTGACGTCACAAAGATGACGTCATTTTTTGTTCGCCCGGGACTCAGTTTTTTTACGGGGGTTCCGAAAGAGAATTTACAAGTTGATTTTTTTATTTTACCGGGTTTTCCCACGAGGAAAATATGTTTGTATTAGTAATCTTCATGAAAATCTACCTTAGATACAGTAAAACCCAATTTTGAGGCAGTTTTCTTGTCACCATACCTTTAAGATAATTAATATGATCTTCACAATAACAAGACAAAACAACTGCTTTTTTGGACGCCATCTTGGATTGCAAATCCTTAGAGATAGACCTCTGAATAATTTTTCCTCATTAAGATTTCCTCCAAATAAAATTGGTTTAAACTTGTTGTGGAAAGGTTCAAAAGATAAATTTTCAAATGTGTACGGATCACCTAATTCGTCTATGACGAATTTCATGTCTAGTTAATTTATGTTTCTTTTCTTAGTATTCCCTGTTTTTCTTTTTTCGCAATATTTTGTGTTACAATATCGAATGTTACATTACATTCTACAAAGTACTTCGGTATAGTACTTTGTAGAATATACTGTTACATTCGATATGAGAGCACTGAGAATTAGAAACGTTACTTTTTAGTAGTGCTCTCCGATTTTTAGATGGGAGAAGGGGTTTTGAAGGTGATTTTCTCATTTATCTTAATCTAATTAATTATGTAATTGTAAAGGTCCAACTAAACTGGATAAATACTCAATGTGTGAAACTCGTTCGCTTTTTCTGCTCACCGCAAGGAGTGCGGTCTGGAATGTTGTAGATTCTGTTATGCTCAGTAGTAAGACTGCGTACGGTAATTTGTTCCAGATCTCTTGCGGTAATACAAACAATATTGATTTATCTATTATACAGATTACAGAGCTGACACTCGGGTGCTTAGTTATGACGCGGCATGAACTATATAGCATTGTGTCACCACTTCCATGTCTGCAGAGACTGACCTTAGACGGGCTCTATTATGCGAATGTTCCCGAAGGAAACGTAAGTCCTAGGGTATGGATGAAATTGTGCGTCTTCTGAATCACACTAGTACAGTGATCTAAACCAAACACAAAAAGTAATTACCCCCTAAACAACAGCTCATAATTTCATAACCAATAATTGTTTCAAGAATTTCTTTCGCCAGAATATTTCTATGGTAGTTAGGAAAACAATATGTAAAAATGAGAGGTAACCATTAATCCATGGTTGAGTAAGCACACATTTAAGAGAAAATAATTATTTCAAAATTCGTAAACTTTACATTGTTATTGCAGTTTATTGAGTATTACGAAATGTCTAATTGCACTGTTTTACAATTGCAATTAATGCATTTAACCAATTGTGCCATGAAGAAATTAAAATGGATGACATTTCAATCAGCATTGTTTCATTAACCATCATTAATGCGTTCAGCCACATGTGCCGTTTCACAACATTAATGTACAGGCATGACTTGTGACTTGAAAGTAGGTCATTTTGTCTTTAATCTGTACTCGTCCGGCCTGAAGTGATGGATATCTCTGATTTTCACACAAAATGTTCATAACAACTGTAAACACATTTGGGTAAAATAATAGCTTGAGACAGGTATTAGTTATGAAATTATAAACATTTGTTTAGGGGGTAGTTACTTTTTGAGTTCGATTTAGTAACATTGTCAAAATCCACAAAATTTACTTAAATTTTCAGCTGTTCTTACATAACTCGTTATATTTGCATGTTTTACCAAGCATGGAACAGGTTTTGATTTTCCAAATTCCACTTTCGTTATTTACTTGTTTGAATTTGAAAATTCACATTGGGAGAGTTTTAACCGTGCACGTACAAAGTTATCGCAATGTGTAAGCAAATATCACTCTGCATTTTCGCTCATTACTTGGTCATATCACATTTAATTAACATGGAGTTTTCACACATCATTCATTGGTCACATATATAGAAACATGTTATCAACCTGTCACGATATTCTGCATGTATATCAACAATTATAATTATTGACAATGGTCACATATGTCATCAGTTATCAATTCAAAAAAGCTAAAGATGTATGATATTCTTTAATGTGACTAACGATAACAACAAAGTTTGTTTTTTTCTGCTTTCGCTTTATTTATTTGATAGTGCGATCGTGTGAGCTGCGTGAAGGATCTAATCCTTAGGGATCATGAGCCTTTACATAATATGTGGAACGAGTTCGAACTACATTCAATGTTCCCTGGAATCCAGACACTGACGATAAGCACCGAGCGTGACTTCATGCAGGTTATCCCTCCAGCTGACCTCAAGATGGGACAATTCTTTAAGGCAGTCAAGACGTCATGCCGGCACCTGGAAGAGCTGTACTTCAAGAGAATCAGCGTTGCTAAGGATGAGACTGCAAAGATCCTCACTGTGTTGAAGGATCACCCCAGCCTTGAACGAATTGAGTGAGTACAAAAGCATCGAGATCGTTGGGTGACCATTGAGCGATCAAAAATCGGCCCGATCTCTCATGCAACGATCGCCTCGAAAAAGCAATAATTTCTGTACAGTAAGTGTTTTGGAGATTCTTTTATACGCTCGTTGTGCGAGCTTAAAATCAACTCGGCAATTTTCAGGGTGATCTACATGATCTATACAAATCTTTGGGCGACACTCTCTCCGCAATCTCTCAACGAACGCTCAACAATCTCTCAAACGAAAAGTGAACGCCCGATGATCTCTCAGCAAAATCCTCCACTGTTATTCAATGAATGAACTTTACTGGTCTTTCATAAAATGCTTATAGCGATCGCTCACTGACCTCTGAGTCAGCCATTTCTACCTTCGGGGTGGAATAAATTTGGCGTTCATTGAAAGATTGCTGAGTGATCATTTGGAGATCGGTGAGATCGTACAGTTCTTGTTGAGCTACGTTCGATGTGAGAACGCGTCCCTTGGCGATTCTTTAGTAACTTATAATACCAGAGGCCTGCGCCTTGGGCAGAGTGTTGCGGACAAAAGTAGGCGTTTAGTTGTTGAACAGCTTTTCCAGGAACAATTTGATTTGATATGCATACAAGAAACGTGGCTGGCTAAACAGGACCTGAATGGTATTAATGCTCTACACCCTCATTATCATGGAATAGGAGAATCCACAACTGATCTCAATGACAGACTGATCCAGGGCCGTATTTCAGGAGGTGTAGCTATCCTTTGGCATACTAGATACGAACACTTGATTCGTGAGATAAGATTGGGCAGTTGGTATAGAAATTAAGTATGAGGATAAGAAGTTTGTTATTATTAATATTTACTCTCCTTATGAATGTCTTGAAAATGAAAGTGATTATCTTGAGAAAATAGCATTTATTGCTGCATTCGTCTCTGAGCTGGATACTACCAGTGTTTATTTGGTTGGTGATTGGAATGCAGACATTTCGGACAATAATTCCCTGTTTGCTAATCATTTGAGACATTTTTGTAGTGATAATAATTTTGTGTTGTCACGTCTGCATTACTTACCTGCAGATAGTTATACTTACGTTAGTGAGGCATGGCATACCACATCGGGTGCGGTTCGTTATTCCGAAGGTTCGTTATTCCGAACACGCAAATTTCCTATACCTGAGTGTTCGTTAATCCGAAAATGAAATAGGGTTCGTTAATCCGAACATTTGTTGCGTTATTCCGAAGGTTCGTTATTCCGAAGGTTCTTTATTCCGAAGGTTCGTTATTCCGAAGGTTCGTTATTCCGAAGGTTCGTTATTCCGAAGGTTCGCTATTCCTAAAATGAAATCGGGTTCGTTATTCCGAAGGTTCGTTATTCCGAAGGTCGTTATTCCGAAGGTCCGTTATTCCGAAGGTTCGCTATTCCTAAAATGAAATCGGGTTCGTTAATCCGAAAATGAATTTGGGTTTGTTATAATGCTATAATTTCATATAAAGAGATAAAATAAACTTAAATGTTTGATTGGTCTGGCCAAGGGAGGGAAAGGGGAAGGGGTATGCTTAATGCAGGCTGTAAATTAAATAAACAAAACACAAACTATAGTATTATAACAAGCCAGATTTAATTTTCGGAATAACGAACCCGATTTTATTTTCGGATCAACGAACCTTCGGAATATCGAACCTTCGGAATAACGAACCTTCCGAATAACGAACCCGATTTTATTTTCGGATCAACGAACCTTCGGAATAACGAACCTTCGGAATAACGAACCTTCGGAATAACGAACCTTCGGAATAACGAACCTTCGGAATAACGAACCTTCGGAATAACTGAACCTTCGGAATAACGAACCTTCGGAATAACGGACTGTAACCACCACATCATGGTTAGACCATTGTATATGTACAGCAGATGCAAATGCCTCTATAGAGAAGATGGAAATTATGTATAGATTTGCTACAACTGATCATATTCCTGTTAATTTGTCAATTGCTGTTGATGACTTGACTGGGCTATGTGATTCAAGCGAGTCTAATACTTTTAGTAAAGGCAGGCTAGATTGGGCTAAGATTGATAAGAATAGTAGAAATAATTATTGTCGTGATACTGACTTGCTGCTTAATGATATTAATGTTCATGCAGATGGCGCATTTTTATGTAGAGATTCCAAATGTATTAATAATGATCATGCTAATGATTTATGTAGTACATATGATAATATTGTGAAATGCTTAAGTGATGCCAGCAGCTCTCTTTATCAATGTAAACACAGAGTGCATAATATAGGTTTTCCCGCCCAATTTCGTCAAAATAGCACTCAAATGGTCATTAACAGCACGCAATTTAGCACGAAATTGAATGAAGATCAGGATCCTGTTTCAATTAGCAAATAATTTCATTCAATTTGATTTTTGGACTGTGCGATTGCCAACTTTTGTCAAACCGAATTAAAATAACACCATTCAACTTAAAACATCGGGTGAAGAGCATTCGAGTTCGTCCTCAAAGATAAAATGTAAGCGTTTATACATTCTATTTCGTATACGGGCTAACATCTTTGAAATGTGTGCAATCCTTTTCATTAATTTCTTTAGTTGTATTGTTTTCCTATAAAGCTACTCGCTTGTTTCGTACAAATGAGAGTGTATAGCCTTATAGGTATAGGCCTATACAATTCCATTGCACTTTATTAGCAGTGTGTATCTGGAAAGAAAGATTAAAATAACTCTTTAAAAAATAGAATAAAGACAAAATATATAATATAGATTAAGAATCTACCCAAGCACTGTGTGAAAAATGGAAATAAAATGAAAACATGAAACAAGTGTATGACTTAACATAACATTACAATTACCAGTTAAATGTGAAAATGTGAACATTAATTAGCAGTGTGTATCGGAAAACAAAGATTAAAATAAGTCTTTAAAAAAGAACAAAGACAAATATGACCTAACAAAAACCTAAAAAGTGATGGAATAATGGGAAAAAGGGAAGTAAATTGCTCCGCCTTCATAATGCGTCATACTGTATGATTGTTCTGATCGTTCTTATTTGAATGCTAGATGTACAAAGAAGCAGGCCTGAAAACGAAATAGAAAACCCAAATCGGTCCGAAATCTAAGGTCAAGCAAACTGGCACGAATTTGAATGACGGATGTGTATTGCCAAATTGTTTGACATTCTGACCAATTTGAATACGTTGTCGTTGCAAACTGAATGCAATTTGACGAAGATGAATGATCTGGAGTTTAAAATTGAACAGTGTAAACAGCAGGTTTACAAAAATCACGCGCACTTGAATGACACATAATGAATATGCCCGCTATTTTGACGAATTTGGCCGGGAAAACCTATATTACAGCTGAACATTTAAAGTTTGCAAGTTTGAAGCTTATGCCGTTGCTTTCAATGTGCATTACTGGTTTTTTGATTCATGGTATTTTAACAGATAGTATGATATCTGTTGTTTTGGTGCCAGTCATTAAAGATAAAGCTGGTCGAATCACTAGTAAGGACAATTATAGACCCATAGAATTGGCTAGTGTCCTGTCCAAGGTGCTGGAAAAGATATTGCTTGGTAGGTTGGAGTTGTATATTCTTACTAAAGATAACCAGTTTGGTTTCAAAGCTAAACATGGTACTGACATGTGTATATTTGCAAGTTATCACAGCAGGAACTCTTCCTTGTTTTTGTGTTTTCTTGATGCTTCCAAAGCTTTCGATCGAATCAACCATGAAAAGTTGTTTAAGAAAATTGGCTGGTAGAGGTATTCCTAAGTACTTGATTAGGGATACTTGTATTTTGGTATAAACCGCCCAGCAATCTATGATGGTTAGATGGGGAAGTAGTGTCTCTGAAGTAGTAATGGAGTTAGACAAGGTGGTATTCTTTCACCCTTTCTCTTTAACTTGTACATGGATGGTCTATCCGACAATCTGAATGCTTGTAAAACAGGCTGTGTAGTTGGCAGTATACGGTAGTTAAAGGGATAGTTGAGTTCTGGTAAAGGAGAGTACAGTTTTGGTGAAACTGAATTTTAGTAACCAAAACCTGCATCATTACATTACAAACTAATAGTTATAACTAGAAAGGAACACAAAATTACAAATGACGTAGTAAAGATCACTGCTTATCATTTAAAAAGTGCCGTTAAAACGTAAGAGGGCGCTCTCTAAACACTCATCCGGTTTCAACCATTTTGAATAAAATATTGTGCATGTGATGTTTTGTTGAAATAGTGATTAGATAGAGAAATAACCAACAACTATTTAAATACCTATTTTGTAACTTTTTGAAAAGAGGAAGCATTTTTTTGAATTTTTTAAACGGCTGGTTCAAAATTTTCTAATAAACCTGGGGCCCCAGCTTTATTACAAATTGTTATATTTATGGATATTGTCCGCCGTCTCTGAACCGATTATTGATCTAACAAAGATGATTTTATTATTTAAATATTATCGCTCTTTCAAATTTTACACTCAGTTTTTCATTACCTCACAGCACAAAAAAGTAGTCAAATTCAACTATCCCTTTAATCATTTAATGTATGCAGATGATCTTGTTGTTATCAGCCCTTCAACTGCTGGGTCGAGAGTCTGCTCAAGATTTGTTCTGATTATGGGAGATGATAATGATTTTAAATATAAATGCGAAAAAGAGTCATGTTATGATCACCGTAGATTGGTATTCCCTGATTTTTTATTTATGTGGAGCTATACTCAATGTTTGTACAGAGGTCAGATATCTTGGACATTTCTTTACTGAGGATTTCAGTGATGATACAGATATTAGTCGACAGTGTCGTAAAATTATATGCTCAAGGGAATATGCTGTGTTAGGAAAATTTCATATGTGTTCCCCGGATGTAAAGGTGGCATTATTTAGGGCTTACTGTACACCTTTGTACACTGCACATCTGTGGTGTAATTTTAAGAAGAGCAGTTTGCACAGGCTCTACTGTAGGCCATGATAATGATGCCATGAGAATGCTTCTGAGGGTACCAAGATACTTTAGTGCTAGCCAAATGTTGCCGAAATAAATGGTCCCTGCCTGTCAGGCTGTATTAAGGAATCTCATGTTCAAATTCATGCATAGAGTGGATGTCTCTCAGAATAGTATTATCAATGTTTTAG
>JBAMJV010009521.1:0-10000 GCA_037951105.1 Echinarachnius parma
GCTTTAACAGGAAACATTGCACAGTACTTTTACATGAAAGCATTGTATCTTTCTATATATACATTTGATATGAGCACTATGGTCCCCCATTTCATGGTGAAGCTATACACTAGTCATGAGGCTATACTGGGACCTAACAAGCAGAATATGCCAGCATATTATATAGAAATGCTTTAACGTATACTTGCATAATCTATTTTGGATGATGTGGCTAAGAAGTAATATATATATATATATTGTTTTGTTGGTAACTTATTAGGTACCTAAGGCTTACCCAGCCAACCTTAGTTGGGGATTAAGAAAACTGTGCGTCGCTCACTGAACTGTATACATTGAAATTCAGTTAGCGAGGAACTAAGCTAGCAGGGTTTCATGAATATAGGGCCAGATCTCTTGCTCTCAATATGAAGCATTGCCTCTGGGCCCAGATCCAGGGTTCAGTTCCTGGTCCCAAATCTGAACATGACTCATTAAAGACATCTAATTCAAATTAAGGCATTAAATAGTCTGGTTCACTTACATATTTTTGTTGTATATTATAAACAAATCATATTCAACTGATTCTGGCAACTGGCAAGCTTGCCAAAGGTTACCTAGGCTAGCAACAACAAAATAATGTCAGGTGAATTCCAAATACTGCATTGTAGTTATTAGATTTGGTGCAATTGGATAATTTTGTTTATGAGGTCACCATGCAAGGCATTTGCAAAAAATGTATATGTTAGTGATCAAGTTTATGGAAGCCAAATGATATACTCGTTATATAGCGCCTAATATGATTGATAATCATCTCTAAGCGCTTTACAATGATGATGATGCCCTGTTTAACCTGGGTATGGGAACATGGTGAACCATGTATTAAACCTATGAATGAATGAGTCAAATGGTTTATAGATCATAACACATTAATCCAGGCATGAAGCTGGGCTGAGAGCTAACATGATCAGTGGACAGCATGAACATGATCACAAACTATATATATCATAAGGATGGAAAGCAAAGCACACTACTTACAAGTAAGTACCCCCCTAGCATTTTTCCATATATCTCAAACAGGTTTTTACTGATTTTGATCATTCAAACGGTAATGGATGCGCAATTTTCTTAGCACAATGTGAGTGGTAAACAGTTGCCATAGTATTGCGTTTTCATCATCAAAAAATTAATTTTCTAAAACAAAGTGCCAAAAAAAGGTTGCACTTTGAGTTCTATGTGGCATAGTGGGTACATTTTGTATACGAGTAAGCATCTTTATTGAAGATGACCCGAAACACAAATCTATTATTAATCCAGTGCTACTGCTGCATTGTTCTTAGTGACACAATTTTCCAAAAGCATGCATGTTTTTAAAGCAATAGGCCTTTCAATATGAAATTGTTGGGGATTAGAATGGCTGAAGTCATGTCCCGTTTTCATCTTTATTGGAGTTGGCCTAATTCACAAATCTGTTATGTAATTCAATACTACTGCTGCATTGTTCACAGTGGAACCAGTTTTCAAAAGCTTACTTGTATACAAAATGTACCCATTATGCCACATAAAACATAGAAAGTGTAACTTTTTAGGAAATTATTTGTTTGATCACAAACAACTTAATACTATGGCAACCATATACCACTCACGTTGTGCGTAATAAAATTGCGCATCCATTACCGTTTGAATGATCAAAATCGGTGAAATACCTTTTGAGATATCTGGAAAAATAGTAGGGGGCACTTACTTTTTGTGAGTAGTGTATATATGCAGCATGTGACTGTAATTATGGGCCTCTTAACTATCTCCATTAACAGTCCTTAAGCCAGGCAGGTAAACAAAATTATCAAGGATCACATATATGTGAATATATTGTACAGCTATACCTGTACTACTTGCCTTATAACATACTCTTGTGTGTACTACAAAATACCATTACTCTGACTTGATCCCAGCTGATAATGAACATGTGGACAAATATTTGGACAAAATTGGTCAACAATGTAACATTTCATTATGGACCAGAAATAGTCCAGAAATATTCATGTATTATGCTAATTTTCAGTTGTTTTGCATCTTGTCTTGATCATTGAACATGTTTCACTGGTTATGATGTTTAAAATTCATTTGAGTAATTTAATCAACATTTCAGAATATGCGCAACAGTCCTGACATTAATTCAAGGAAAACGGCATAAACACATCCTTTCACACACACATGCAATGCACTTATTCAGTAAAGAATCCTTAACCATACTCTCAATGTAAAACTATTTTATATTCGCTGCTACACATAAGAATCCTAAACCATACTCTCAATGTAAAACTATTTTATATACGCTGCTACATAAAACCCTTAACCATACTCTCAATGTAAAACTATTTTATATTCGCTGCTACACTTAAGAATCCTTAACCAGCTCTCAATGTAAAACTATTTTATATTCGATGCTACATAAGAACCCTCAACCATACTCTCAATGTAAAACTATTTTAAGTTCGATGCTACACATAAGAATCCTTAACCATACTCAATGTAAAACTATTTTATATTCGATGCCACATAAGGACCCTTAACAATGTAAAACAATTTTATATTCGATGCTACACTAGAACCCTTAACCATACTTTCAATGTAAAACTATTTTATATTCGCTGCTTCATAAGAACCCTTAACCATACTCTCAGTGTAAAACTATTTTATATTCGATGCCACATAGATATAAGAAGTGCCCCCACCATGGACTCTTTCAAATCTTTGTTAAAAACGCACTTGTATACACAATCTTAATTTAGTTAATATGTATTTGTTTTGTATGTCTGTATTAAGTTTTTTGTTTATTGGTCAATATTCTCTTTAATTTCTCAGCGCTTAGAAACATTGTATTAAGCGCTATATAAATGTTGTATATTATTATTATTATTATAAGAATCCTTAACCATACTCTCAATGTAAAACTATTTTATATACGCTGCTACATAAGGACCCTTAACCATAATCTCAATGTAAAACTATTTTATATTCGATGCCACATAAGAACCATACTCTCAATGTAAAACTATTTTATATTCGATGCTACATAAGAACCCTTATTCCATACTCTCAATGTAAAACTTTTTTATATACGTTGCAACATAATAACCCTTAACCATACTCAATGTAAAACTATTTTATATTGGCGATTTGGTTACATGTATCTGGCCTAGGAAAACAACATGAAGTGCCCTGTTCAGTCTTTTAATTAGAGCGCCCTCTCCAGATTTAGACAAAAGGGATTTTTTTTTTCCTTTACTTGAGAATGACCATGTGTCTATACTAGCCGACTATCTGATAGTCACTTACTGAATTAGTGCATTGCATACAGTTAACAACACAATTATTCATACCCCTAGTGGAATTTCAGTTTTTTATGTTTTTCTGAAAAACGACAGATGGACACACACTATTTTGGCCGTAGTTGGATAGCTTTAGTTGAAAGGTAAAAATTCAGAATGGTTTTTGTATAACCTCATTTGCATAACGAAGAGCATACTGCTTTGTTTGTATTTTGACTTGCTCAAAATTATTCATACCCTTTGTCAATAAAACTATAAAAGACAATATCACACTCAATATGCAATTGCAAAGCCTTTGTTCTTGATCACAGCATCCAGGCGGTTTCTGTAGCTGTTCACGAGGGTTTGGCAGAGCTCCACAGAAATTTTGACCCACTCTTCCTTGGCGAAGACCTCTAGTTCTGTCAGGTTGGAGGGCCTGCGGGCATGCACCCTAGCCTTGACGGTTTTCCACAGATTTTCAATGGGATTCAAGTCCGGGCTTTGACTTGGCCATTGTAGCACCTCCACGCTGTTATCCTGGAACCATTTCTTGACTGCCTTTGCTTTATGTTTAGGATCGTTGTCCTGTTGGTATGTCCAGTATGGGCCGATATGGAGATTTTCTGCAGACTACCTGATGTTTTCTTCCAGAATTTGGATGTTCTCCTCCTTCTTCATAATGCCTTCTACCTTTATAAGACTGCCAGGTCCACTTGCAGAGAAACAACCCCAAAGCATGAGGCTCCCACCACAAAACTTCACGGTTGGCACAGATTGGGTGAGATGGGCACCAAGGTTTCAGCGCAGACTATACACCGCACACTGCACAAGGAAGGGCTACATGGTTGTCGTCCAAGGAAGACCCTCTCCTCACTTAGAAGCATCGTAAAGCGCGACTTACATTTGCCAGAGAGCACCGAGACAAGAATCAACATTTCTGGTCATCAGTTCTATGGTCAGACGAGACAAAGATGGAGCTTTTTGGCCACAGGGATGTTTCCTTCGTTTGGCGCAAGAAAGGCGAGGCATACAACCCAAAGAACACTGTGCCAACCGTGAAGTTTGGTGGTGGGAGCATCATGCTTTGGGGTTGTTTCTCTGCAAGTGGGCCTGGCAGTCTTATAAAGGTAGAAGGCATAATGAAGAAGGAGCAGTACATCCAAATTCTGGAAGACAACATCAGGCAGTCTGCAGAAAATCTCCATATCGGCCCATACTGGACACACCAACAGGACAACGATCCTAAACATAAAGTAAAGGCAGTCAAGAAATGGTTCCAGGATAACAGCGTGGAGGTGCTACAATGGCCAAGTCAAAGCCCGGACCTTAATCCCATTGAAAACCTGTGGAAAACCATCAAGGCTAGGGTGCATTCCCGCAGGCCCACCAACCAGACGGAACTAGAGGTTTTCGCCACTGAAGATTGGGCCAAAATTCCTGTGGAGCTCTGCCAAACCCTCGTGAACAGCTACAGAAACTGCCTGGATGCTGTGATCAAGAACAAAGGCTTTGTAAATGACTATTGACTGTGATATTGTCTTTTATAGTTTTTATTGACAAAGGGTATGAATAATTTTGAGCAAGTCAAAATACAAACAAAGCAGTATGCTCTTTGTTATGCAAATGAGGTAATACAAAAACCATTCTGAATTTTTACCTTTCAACTAAAGCTATCCAACTACGGCCAAAATAGTGTGTGTCTATCTGTCGTTTTTCAGAAAAACATAAAAAACTGAAATTCCACTAGGGGTATGAATAATTGTGTTGTTAACTGTATATGTGTGAAAGGATGTGTTTATGCCGTTTCCCTTGAATTCATGTCAGGACTGTTGCGCATATTCTAAAGATGTGGATGAAATCACTCAAATGACTTTTAAAACATCATGATCAAGACAAGATGCAAAACAACTGAAAATTAGCAAACTAATTATGTTTTGATTTGTAAATAACTGTGCAACATACTAGATATAGATTGAAAAGTAGAAAAAAAATAAATGAATGTTAAATTCTATACTTTCTGAATGAATAAATTTAATCCACATTCTAATATATAATTCCAGTAGTATTTAGTGTTTGATCCAGGAATGCAATTAATGAAGTTTACATTGATGATGATGATGATGATGATGATGACCATGATGATGATGATGATGGTGGTGGTGGTGGTGGAGGGGGTGGTAATGATGATATAGTAGAAGAACATGAAGTTGATAAAGACAATTATGATTTTGATGGTGGCGATGAAGGAGATGATGATGATGATCACTGGCGTAAATCTGTTCGGAAAACACAATGCATTGGAGGGGCGAGCATTGTTTGTGAACAATTGCTCGCCCCCCCCCCCCCCCCCCCCAATGCATTGTGCTTTCCGAACAAATTTACGCCCATGATGATGATGATGATGATGATGATGATACTTGTGGAGGAGGTGGTGGTGGAGGTGGTGGTGATGATTTAGTAGAAGAAAATGATGAAGGTGATAAAGATGATGAGTCTGATAGTGATGAAGAAGATAATGCTAATGGTGATACTTCTGCTGCTGATGGTGGTAATGATCATGTAGATGAATGAGGTGGTGGTGGTGATGATGATGGTGATGCTGATAATGATGATGTTCATGTTCATAATGCCGATGGGGATTACGATAAAGATGATGATGGGGATATTGTCAAATTTCCTTCCCAAGTATGCACCAGATTGCATAATTTCAAGAAAAACATTGCAAAAGCACCTTTTCCAGCGCACTCACCCTTCCCCCTCTCGGTTTTTCATAACCCCGCTCAGTCGCTTCGCGCCTTCGTTCTTGGTCGCTTCGCGCCTTCGTTCTTGGTCGCTTCGCTCCCTCGCAATATCCGATGGTGATGCGGATTTGGTTTAGCCCACAAACGTTTTTGCTCATTACGCCACTGTAAGCCCCATCGGGATTTATACAGGGTGGCCCAAAAAAAATGGAACGGGGCACTTCCCAAAATATAATACCACAATGTTTATGTTCATCGGATAGGGTGTCCATTCCAATGAAAAACGATACCAAGAACAGTAATTTTGGTCAGGTCGTTTTTGTTTAAGGACGCAGTGAGTGAGACCATGTCAGGTGCCGATTTATGTCGATTTCGACCTAGTCAATGCCAGTTTAACCGCACTCATTGCCCGTAATACCATCCAGCGACCAGGCCCATTCTCTCGGCATACGGCTGAGTGCACACTAACAATAGTGCGCGATGCTCAACGATATGAACGGCGGTTCATGCGATTCATCAAGCGCTGGCTCAATACAAATTGACAAAAAAGAGAACCTGACATGGTGTCACTCACAGGGCCCTAAAACAAAAACTACACGACCAAATTGACTGTTCTTGGTATCGTTGTTCATTTGAAAAGACACTCTATCCGATGGACATAATACATGTGTTACTTTATTTTGGGAAGTGCCCCGTTCCGGTTTTTTTGGGCCACCCTGTATATGAAGGTGGTGATGATATTGGCGGTGTTGCTCGCTGGCGATAATGGTGGTGATGTTTACCTAATGTTGCTGGTGTAGGTCATAATGACGGTACTGGTAGTGATCATGAATTTTGTGTAGTATTCTTTGATGATGATGGTACTATCATGTTTATGCATACGCATACGAATCAGTATTAAAGACTGATTTTCTATCTATATATAGATTTCGGGGGGGGGGGCATTTCACAGAGGTTGGGGTGTAGGCTCTCCTTCAAATAGTAAGTCACTGAAAAACTACTGACCTGGATAGAGAGCTATCTATCTGATAGATCATTCAAAGTCGTCTTTCAGGCCAATCGTCAATCACATCCACCATCAATTCCTCTGTGCCTCAGGGATCAGTTCTTGGCCCACTACTGTTCTCGGTCTTTATTGATGATCTGGGAGATAACTGCGAGAATGCTTTGTATCTGCGGACGACTCTACCTTGTTCTGCGAAGTTATATAGATCATCAGGAGAATCTGAGACAGTCAGCGCGAGTTTGAACAGAGATCTGGAGAAAATGAGGCAACGGGCTATCAAATGGAAGGTGACTTTTGAACCGACAAAGTGCAAGGCATTAACCATCTAAAGAAAGAGAACCCCAACAAGAATACACCTGTACTTTGGAAACGCCAAACTCATTGAAACAGATGAACTGGAAATCCTGGGCGTGACAGTTGACAGAAAGCTGATATGGTCAAAGCATGTTACCAATATATCGGTTAGAGCTGGACAGAAGCTAGGAACTCTTCACAGGAAATCAACCAAACTATTGGAATAGCCACGGTTTACAAGGCTCAAATTCGCAGCATCATGGAATATGCCTCTTTGTTGGATGAACGGGTCCGCTACAACTTTTGGACTGCTGGACCGCATCCAGAGCAAAGACCTGCGCATCATCGGATGATCGGTGTGGATGAAAAAGAGGCACGCTCTAAACTTAATTCCCTCCGTACAACATATGCAAGTAGCTGCTGCTGCCCTATACGACACGCAGCGGCCTGTCAATGCCGAGTCACGCTCTCGCGCTACTGATCATCGTGAATGTATTAGCGTGGGACATAAACTTAAACCCGGGTCCCAGAACCAAGTACCCCTGCGGTGTGTGTTCGAAAGCATGTAAATGGGGACAAGATAGTATCGCCTGTGATGAGTTTAATACCTGGTTACATAGAACATGTATCAACATGAATCCGGATGTCTTCAACATTATTGGTAACTCGTCTTATACCTGGATCTGCGACAACTGCGGCATGCCGAACTTTGATCTGCGCTCTTCCACAGCTTGGTTAGCTTTGAACACGAGAATGGTTTTGCCCCCCTCAGTGTCTCTTTTTCATCCAGCATCCCTGAGCCGTTAGTCTCATCCTCGCCTCGAAACTACGACAGGAGAAATAGAGATGGATGCAGACCTGAGCAGCCTGTAATACCAAAGATTAACCTAAAGAAAACAGAATCTGGATGGTCCACAACACAAGGACCCAAGGAAAACCCCTCTCCAATCAAATGCATGAAAAAAAAAGATGGTTGGACAATTGTGGGAAAACATGGACGAAGCAACCCGCCTCCGTCAACTTCACATCAGACAACGGAAAATCCTCCTTCATTGAGATGCAGAAAAACAAAAGAAGGTTGGAAAAATTATAGAGAGTAAAAATAACCTTCCTCTTACGTACACAATCTTTAAAATGTGAAAAGAGGTACACTCATAGATAGAAATGAGGTTAAAATAACAATTATTAATTGCCGTAGCATCAGAGGAAAGTCAGCAGTGATAAACTCCTTCATTGCACACATGTCTTTATAGCGAAAATGTTGATATAAAGAAACATTTAAACGCCATGCCCATGAATTGAAAGATGATTTCTTTCATCGACATCCCGAGCAAGTACTGGTCGAAGAAAATTGGAATTGGTTCAAGACCTCACTAAATAACATTGTAGCGACAGAAGCACCACACAAACAAACCAAATGACAAACTCGCCCCCCTTGGTCTACTACCAAGTTAAAAGGCATGTGCAATAAAAAGGAAAAATTATACATCAAGGCCATGAAGAGTGGTAATGGATCTGACTGGAACAAATTTGTGCAATTGAGGAAACATGTAGATCGTGCCCTAAGACGAGTTGATAGACGTTACGTCTCTGCAATCCTTGGGGATGGAAATCTTAAAGCCCCCCCCCCCCCCCCTCCACTATCAAAACCTTTCCGCGGCCCCTGTATTGCCCCTTCTCATCGTTATGTGAGAGTTGATACAAAAGTCTAAACAATCTTGAGAGTGCTAATCTGCCGAAATCCGAAAATTTGTTGGTTGCTGCGCCCCCTGGAAATCCCACTATTCAGCTTCAAGGGCCATTTGACCATATCCCAATTCAGGATTTTGCTAAGCACACTAATATTCTGCTAACTATTAAAGGGGTAGTTTAGTTTTGGTAGAGAGGGCGCTGCACATCACAATTTTTTTGAGGTAATGAAAAACTGAGTGTCGAATTTGAGAGAACATGCAATTTTAATGGCAGATTAAACTTTCCTTGGTCAAAATAGACCCAGAAACGGCTGAAATATCAATAAATATATCTGATCTTATAATTATTTGGGGCCCAAATAATTAGATGATTTTTTTCAAAAAATCAAAAAATGCTTGCACCTTTTCAAAAATGTTCAAAAGCATTTTTTAAATAGTTGTTGATGATCTCTCTATCTAATCATTATTTAAATAAAACATAACATGAATAACTTTGTATGAAATGTGGTTGAAACCAATGCCTTTTAAGAAAGCACCCTCTTGTGTTTTAATGGCTCTTTTGAATGATAACTGGCTTTTTACCTAGTAGGTTATAATTTTGTATACATTTCGAGCATGGTGGATATATAACCATTAGTTTATAATATGAAATCTGTTTTAAACTTTTTATCACAATACAAATATTTACCTCCGAAATTTTCGGCTTTCATCTACAGCCTTCGTCAGCGATGTGACCCGATTTGACCTTTCGTGACGTAACGATCGATCATCGGGTCGTAGACATTCGGAAGCTTGTATCGCCCCCCGTCTCGGTTCAGTGAAGGTTGAAAGGCCCTGATGTAGATTGCTTCCTTCACCCCTCTCTCGAAGTATCGAGCCTCCCTGTCCAATGCGAACCTCTTTCAGGAGACTCGATATGGATGTGTTGAGATACCTCCGATGCGTAAGAGCTGGGGCGTCGGTGTTCCAAAAACCTGG
>JBAMJV010009521.1:15000-25000 GCA_037951105.1 Echinarachnius parma
GTAGTAGTAGTAGTAGTAGTAGTAGTAGTAGTAGAAGTAGTAGTAGTAGTAGCAATAATAGCTTTAATAGCAATAACCGAACGCAAAAAGTAACTAACCCCTAAACAATTGCCCATAACTTTATAACCAAGAATCGTTTCAAAATTTCGTCTTGCCAAGATATCCCTATGGTAGTTAGGAAAACAATGAGATAAATTAAGAGGTCACCATTAATTCATGTTTGGGTGAGCACACATTACAGAGAAAATAGTCATATTTCAAAATTCGCAAAAGTATTATCATCATTACAAATAATTGAGAATTGGAAAATTAAAAAATGCACTAATTTTACAATTGCAAGATGACATTTTGAAACAGTTATCGGTTATGAAATTATGAGCAGTTGTTAAGAGGGATAGTTACTTTTTGAGTATGGTTTAGTTGCTGGCTTTGTTAGTTCAAATATACAATTTTATACAATTTATGTGGTATCTTAGAGGTTTTTTCTGCATTGCATTCGTTTTCCATAATGGGAATAGAAAGGGTATTTAACTGCGAAACAAATGGAAGATGTTTATTATTTAATTAGAACTTGTATAGGGTGGCCCAGAAAAAAGGGATCTAGTAACATTGTCCAAACCCTCAATAGAATCATGGAAAAGGGATCGGTTTTTAGAATTTCCCTTTCGTTAAAAAGATATTTACGGTTGAAGTGTTCAGATGTTAACCTATCCACTGGATAGTCGTAATCGTGTACAAAGTCAGTGCAATAAGTAAGTGACTTTGCATTTTTTCTCATAACTCGGCCATATAACGTCCATCTAACTTGAAATGTTCACACAATACCCAGTAGACATATCGGATAACAACAATATACATTGTATCAACCATTCATTACGTTTTGCACATGTCAATAGCGTTTATACTAGATCTCTTTAAAGGGACTTAGTAACATTGTCCAAATCCTCAAAATAAAATTTTCATTCTAGCGGTTCCCTCATAGCTTGTTGTATTCGTATTAACAATAAAATCATGGGACAGGTTTCGGTTTTTCAAATTTCCCTTTCGTTACAAAGATATGTACGATCACAGTATTCAGATAAGAAAAACTCCGGGGCAGTTTGTATTACCTTGTACAAAGTGAGTGCAGTGAGTTAGTTGATATCACTTCGCATTTTTGCTCATAACTTGGCCATGCAATGTCCATTTGACTTGAGATTTTCACACAATACCCTGTGGACATATGAGATAACAACAATATACATTGCATCAACCATTCATCACTTTTTGCACATGTCAAAAAAGTTACTAGATCCCTTTAAGGGAAGTGCGCAGTTCCTTTATTTTTTAGGGCCATCCTATATATAATAATGGCTTTGATTTCGAAACAAGGAAATATCAATGTGTTCTGTATACTTTAACAAATTCGTGGATATGCTCATTAACTTTTATTTAAAACGAAAAGACCATTAATTACATGTATAACAACATATATAAATAAATCTTCTTTATTAACATTTACAAGGAATGTATACAATTCAAGGACAGTGCAGACAATACAAATTCATCGTATCGTTAAATTCAAGGTAACAACGAGTCCTTTATATAAAATGCATTTCATAATATGATATAAAACATTTTCCTTTATATTGCCCTATATTAAAGGGGTAGTTTAGTTTTGGTAAGGCTGAACTTTAGTACCCCAAACCGGGACAGTAACATTATAAACTAATAGTTATTACTCCACCATGCTCGAAAGGTATACAAAATTACAAACGACTATGTAAAACGCTCGTTATGATTAAAAAAGAGCCATTATAACACAAGAGGGCGCTTTCTAAAAAGGCATTGGTTTAAACCATTTTTCATACAAAATTATGCATGTGATCTTTTATTGAAAAAATCATTAGGTAGATAGATCATCAACAACTATTTAAAAAACGCTTTTGAAAATTTTTGAAAAAGTGTAAGCATTTTTTGAATTTTTTGAAAAAATCATCTAATTATTTGGGCCCCAAATAATTATAAGATCAGATATATTTATTGATATTTCAGCCGTTTCTGGACCGATTTTGACCAAATAAAGTTTATTCTGCCATTAAAATTACATGTTCTCTCAAATTCGACACTCAGTTTTTCATTACCTCACAACAAAATTGTGATGTGCAGCGCCCTCTCTACCAAAACTAAACTACCCCTTTAAACTTAGTTTCGAAAATAAGATTAGAACGATCAGAATGATTATAATCATGGTTATTTTTAGCAGAATTAATCATCTCGAATTGGAAAATTGTCTATGTATATCTTCTTTTTTTGCATAAAACAAACATGGCCCACGCGTGTTTTTGATAACATAATACGTACAACTTTAATTATTTGTATCTCTCACTTCGGTATCGATAAAGTATGAGTTTGTTTACATTACTTGATGGTACATGTATAAGATAACATAACAGTATCAATAATTACGCAAATCAAAACATAAATATATATATCACATTGGATTTGTCGTACTACAATTTACAAATGTTTATTCGTGTATATTAATGGGAAATATCCAATGAAAGGTGTATGTTACATTTATTTTACTTTTCCCCCTGTTACTCTGTTTCTTGTTTATTTATACAAGTTATTTCACAGGCAATCGCACATAACTTTAAGCTGGAGGCCATTATTCCCCCCCCCCCCCCCCCCCCCCTCCTCCAAGATTTGTCCGATTGCCCAAGAACGCGTGAAGATGATGCCCCGCCGCTTTATGACCCTTTTCTTTTGAGTCTTGCGCATCTTTTAAATCAAAATTTTCGAAAATCAAACCTACCATTTTGAAGTCACGTGATATTTTGTCTTTGCATGTCGGCCCGAAAATTGCTAATTTTCGTGATTTGTGTACAAAACATATGGAAATATAATTGTTCCTATAAAGAGATAAAACATTAGTTATTTGTTCTTGTTTTTATTTTAGGTGTTTCCTTTGGAGCTCAAAATAGTTTAATTATAGTAAGAAATGAAATAAAAAAACACAAACAATAAAAATACATCAGTCCAAGAAACAGAGAAACCGTCCACAAGAATTTATCAAAACAATAGAAAACATCAGGAATAACCTAGCTCTTCAAAAAGAAAAATTGTTGTATTATTCTTCCATATGGCCTCAGAAATAGATAATCTATGGGCCAAAAATTAGTTGTATAATCTTATTAGTGCATACTTTCCATAAATATGCAAATGAGGGATTTTTTTCAAAAACAATTTAAGAACCCTAGTATTCAATACACTTCTCTTGACATGCGTGCAAATCTTCGGTGAGATCGGGCGTTTCACGGCCAATATCTTAGGGGGAGGGCCATAATATCCCCCCCCCCCCCCCCCCCACCCCGGCCGTAGAAAGATTTCAAATAGCCCGGGCGTAACGTGGTCTCACTCTGCTTCTCCCTCCTCTCCTCCACCTCCTTCCATTTCCTCCTCTTTCTCCGTACTTTTGTTTCTTATTTGTTCACCTCTCACCTTTCTTTGCACATTTCTACCACTGTCTACCGTGATGGGAGTCACGGTGAAGACGAGTATAGATTGTTACCTACCATGCCGTCCTCATCCTTGAATAAGGTCGTACAGAGGGTGGCCCTTTTGAGCATAACGCCTCCAAAGTGAGGTATTGTCTCCATGTATGCGTACGTATTCCCCTTGCACTTTACATGAGGTCATTTCCTCATTGTGACGTCATCTCCTTCGTTTGAAGGGGCTCTCTTGGAGTCACTTAGTCGTAAAGGTAGCTTGTTATTCTTCACGTTCTTACCAGGATTGTTCTTGTTCACCCCAATGGCGCTCTACTTGAAACCTTTTCCCGTGACACGTTTACCTTCTCTGCTTAAACTTGCGACTCTAGCTCTTTTGTCGCGAGTTTCAGCCGACTCTGAATCACTATTTTGGCCATTTCCCCGAGATCGGGGCAAGGTCACTGCGAGGAGGAGTATAAATTGTTATCTACCATGCCGTACTCATCCTCGAATAAGGTCGTACAGAGGGTGGCCCTTTTGGGCATAACGCCTCCAAAGTGAGGTATTGTCTCCCTGTATGCGTACGTATTCCCCTTGCACTTTACATGAGGTCATTTCCTCATTGTGACGTCATCTCCTTCGTTTGAAGGGGCTCTCTTGGAGTCACTTAGTCGTAAAGGTAGCTTGTTATTCTTCACGTTCTTACCAGGATTGTTCTTGTTCACCCCAATGGCGCTCTACTTGAAACCTTTTCCCGTGACACGTTTACCTTCTCTGCTTAAACTTGCGACTCTAGCTCTTTTGTCGCGAGTTTCAGCCGACTCTGAATCACTATTTTGACCATTTCCCCGAGATCGGGGCAAGGTCACTGCGAGGAGGAGTATAAATTGTTATCTACCATGCCGTACTCATCCTCGAATAAGGTCGTACATAGGGTGGCCCTTTTTAGCTTATCCCCTCCAAAGTGAGGTCTTGTATCCATGTATGCGTACGTATTCCCCTTGCTCTTTACAGGAGGTCCTTTCCTCATTGTGACTTCATCTCCTTCACTTGAATGGGCTCCTTTGGATTCAGCTAGACGAGGAGGTAGCGTGTTCTTCTTCGAATTCTTACCAGGGCGGTTCTTCCTCACCCCTATGGCGCTCTTTTTGGCTATTTTTTCCGTGACGTCTTTACCTTCTCCGCTTGAACGTGCGGCTCTAGATCTTTTGTCGTGAGTTTCACTTGACTCTTGATCGTTATTTTGAACCTTTTCTTGAGATTGGGGCAAGTTCATACTTTCGTGGGTGTTCGGACTTTCGTGTATAAGCGCGTACTCGTGCGCGTTGGGCTCAAGAGAGTTATACATGTGCACGCCGTTGTCATTCGCCCTACACTTCATCGTTGGGAGTGACTTGGTGTTACCACCATGGAAAGGCTCTGAATAGACTCCAGACGAACCGTGATCGTTCTCGCATTCCCTGGTGGGCAGCGGTGGTCGCGTGTCGACATCACTGACGTCGACCGAACCTTGGAGCATTGGCAATGATCTTTGGTTACCGTGATTCTGATTGTTGTACGGTTCATGGGATGATTGTGGATGATTGTGGTCACCTGTTGTGTCACGTGACATTCCAGTCGATTCGCTTTTGAGTTCTAATGTTCCCGAACGTCGACGTGCCCTAGACGTCGTATAAAGAAAGAGGAAATAAAAGTCATGGGTTACAAAAACATGCTTTCATTATCAATGTAGTAATTACTCGATGTTAGATATACAATAATGGTACAATGGCGGACAGAATGGTAGTAATATCATGATTATGGAAGTGGATACCGGAAAAGAGAGATATAAAACAAAATCAAATGTTTTTAAAGAGCTGTGACGTCATTGCAATTTCTTAATTTCTTAATTTTCGTCCGTTTGCTGTCTGTATTCCCTATAATGTATGAACAATAATTTGTATCGTTATAATTAACGATATATTTGGTATAAGCAGTGGCGCACCCAGGATTTTTTCAAGGGGGGGGGGTTATTTCGTCGACCAACATTTTGTAGGGGGGGGGGGTGTCGGTGGAGATTTTTTTGAGGCCGAGATCGAGATCCGTCAAAAATGTAAAGGCCGAGACCGAGACCACTTAAATTTTGTAATGGGGGGGGGGGGGGGGGGAACCCCCAAAACATTATTTGGTCACGAATACTCACCTACACATGGAGATGGAAGCTGCACATACTACGATGATAACTATCAACACTGCACCCGCGACGACAGCCAAGAATGTTAGGGACTTAGTGTCTGTCGTATGAATAAAGAATTCGCAAAATTTGTATTTATATACAATAAAATAGACTTTCCAACATATCATCATAATGTAATGCCTCAAATGTTAAATCCTATACGCAGATTGACGTCCACACACACTTTCGAAGATACTACATGACATTGGTTTGTTAAAAACTCGTGATTTTATTTTATTTCTTTAACCACCAACTAATTAAACAGTATGTTACAAACATAAATGATCCAGTTGGAATCCCATTTTCCTGCTCTTTTTCAATCATACATAAATTATAATAAGATTTCCAAACTGTATAATTATAAGAAAACGAATGTCCTGAAAATTGACACACTATTATGTGAACATGTTTATATTACAAGGATTTTATCACGTTTTTACCAGTCGTATTGGTTTGTTGTTTGGTTTTAACCATGTTCAGTACAGTGTTAAGTCCAGACTGATGTCCACGGCAACTGCAGCGTGATACAAATAATGATTTAAACGTTCAACTAACTTCATTTCAATTAAGAGTTAAATTAAACAAGAATGTAGCTTACCAATTATAATACTGTTACTTCCCGTCGACATGGTCGATTGACAAGTCTCACTGGTTTGGTAAACTAAAATGAAAAATGAAGTCAAGCCAGAATGAATGTATTAATGTACTTGTTATGCTATACGACTCATATCTAATTCTTTGCACAAACAGTAAAAGTTAAAGACCCTCCCACGCCAAATATCGCATACAGGCATCGCCAATTGTAATGCTATCGATAGCCATTTGGCGTGCGGTGTATGTCACCAAACACCCATCTTTGAAATATCCATCGATGTGCCGAGTTGAACGGCCATCGATGTAAGAAAATAATTATATAGATTGTTGATGACCTATCAGACGGCTACTGTGTATCGGTATATATACAGATTGGATGCGTCTAGCCATTGAAGTTACATGCACACAAAGACATTTGATAGTTAAGATTAAACACGTGTTATAATACGTGTGGTTTACGGGTACACCGTGTGAGATGGGTGGATTGGTAAGCCCTGAAAAGGACTATGGTAGTCCTAGAAAGGACTGTTGGTGTAGTTCTGAAAAGAACTGTTGGTATTCTTCCTAGGAGAGTTCTAAAAAGAACTGTTGGTAGTCCTAGAAAGGACTGTTGATAGTCCTAGAAAGGACTGTTGGTAGTCCTATAAAGGACTGTTGGGATAGTCCTGAAAAAGACTGTTGGTATTCTTTCTAGGAGAGTCCTAAAAAGGACAATTGGTAGTCCTAGAAAGGACTGTTGTTAGTCCTAGAAAGGACTGTTGATAGTCCTAGAAAGGACTGTTGGTATTGCGAGGAGAGGGTGGATGGTAGGAGGGACTCGACGTTTCGAATAGGTTGACTATCCGTCGTCAGGATAGTCAACCTAACGAGGAGTCCCTCCTACCATCCACCCTCTCCTCGCAATACCAACAGTCCTTTCTAGGACTATCAGCAGTCCTTTCTAGGACTACCAACTGTCCTTTTTAGGACTCTCCTAGAAAGAATACCCACAGTCCTTTTCAGGGCTATCCCAACAGTCCTTTCTAGGACTAACAACAGTCCTTTCTAGGACTACCAATTGTCCTTTTTAGGACTCTCCTAGAAAGAATACCAACAGTCTTTTTCAGGACTATCCCAACAGTCCTTTATAGGACTACCAACAGTCCTTTCTAGGACTATCAACAGTCCTTTCTAGGACTACCAACAGTTCTTTTTAGAACTCTCCTAGAAAGAATACCAACAGTTCTTTTCAGAACTACACCAACAGTCCTTTCTAGGACTACCATAGTCCTTTTCAGGGCTTACCAATCCACCCATCTCACATGGTGTACCCGTAAACCACACGTATTATATACACCACCATGGAAACCGATACTTACAAGCAACATTTAAACACGTGTTATTATTATGTCGACTGCCTAACCATAATTATGTAGAAATGTATTCTAAAAAACATAATGTTGAATTCAAACAAAGGGGAAAAGGTTTCGAGAGAATTTTAAATATGGGAAATTCTGTCAAGGATGTTGTCCAGAAAAAGTTGCTCGACGACTACTGCAAGCGGTTAACGCTACATATGAGTGAATTCCACCCTCAAATCGAACAAAAGACGAAGATTTATACCAGTTTTCTTACCACTGTAAACTGATGTGATGTTTTTACCGCCACAAATCAGGTTTGGATTTCCCGGGCAGGGTAAACCGCATAAATTATCATCCATCTTGCGCTCATTACACGATTGTAGACACGCACATGAACAATGTATTGCATTTCTGATTCCTGCAAATTACAACGAAATATTTATAAAATATCAAAACGACAAAAATATATATGAAAATAATCAAAATGAGTGAATCGATTAGTTGTGTATGAAGTCAAGAACATACTTATGTACAACTACACAAGTGACTGCCTATGAACACGAACTTTCCCCTCTTTATGGATATGATATCCCGTGTTCTATTTACCCCCAAAAAAGTTAAAATCCTTCACGTGGCACATAAGGCGGCGCCTATCTCCGATTCATTAGCCCTAGGCCACACTTCTACTAAATGTTGCAAAAGCTGCAGAAGGAGGCCAGCGGACACTCTAACCGCTAAGCCACCATGCTCGGTGTAGTAGTTAAGGTTCGTTATTCCGAAGGTTCGTTTTTCCGAGGGTTCGTTATTTCGAAGGTTCGCTATTCCTAAAACGAAATCGGGTTCGTTATTCCGAAGGTTCGTTTATCCGGAAAAAAAAATCGGGTTCGTTATTCCGAAGGTTCGTTATTCCGAAGGTTCATTAGTCCGAAAATAAAAAAGGGTTCGTTAATCCGAAAATTAAATCGGGTTTGTTATAATACTATAATTTGTGTTTTGTTTATTTAATTTACAGCCTGCATTAAGCATACCCCTCCCCCTTTCCCTCCCTTGGCCAGACCAATCAAACATTTAAGTTTATTTTATCTCTTTATATGAAATTATAGCATTATAACAAACCCAAATTCATTTTCGGATTAACGAACCCGATTTCATTTTAGGAATAGCGAACCTTCGGAATAACGAACCCGATTTTATTTTCGGACTAACGAACCTTCGGAATAACGAACCTGATTTCATTTTAGGAATAGCGAACCTTCGGAATAACGAACCCTCGGAATAACGAACCTTCGGAATAACGAACCTTCGGAATAATGCAACAAATGTTCGGATTAACGAACCCTATTTCATTTTAGGATTAACGAACCTTCAGGTATACGAAATTTGTGTGTTCAAATTCAAAATTCAAAATTCAAATTCATTTTATTTCCACAACTTGAATTAAAAACATACAAAGAGAAAGTATACATGGTAAAAAACAATGCATAACAACAATAACAGGTAAAATACATCAAATATAACAAAGGAGGTAATACAAGAAGTAAATTCACAGTGTGGAGGGAGGAACAAAGGCCATTGACCTGTCTCAGGCTCCTCCCCGGAGTTAAGTACAACATAAAACAGTAAATATACATTGAGTAAAATGAATAAACACATTGAATAAAGAACATTGAATAAAGAACCTTCGGAATAACGAACCTTCGGAATAACGAAGCGCACCCGATATATAGGGCAGGAAAAAATGGTAAACCCAATGGTTTACTACACATGGGGTTTTCTTTTATAAATACGACGTTGTACTATCACCAAATACCGATCATGTAACAATCGTTGGGACACAGACTGATTATTGGTTTAACTCAATGGCTACTAACTATTATCAGCGTCATTGGCGTTCATTATTACTTATCATTACCTGCATATCCATATCCCATCCCTTGGCAGTCTCTTGTACAATTATCCACCGTGATGTTCTGGTTGACATCATACGTGATGTTATGATCTGCTTGCAGACAACTCTCGCTGAAACAGCCAATATAATGACCATCTGAATATATAAAACAAATACACAAAATATGTATTTTTTAAATAATTTACTTTTAAAACTTATTTAATTGGAGTTCTTTTCAAATACTTAATGTGCTGGTTCTGCAATCAATAAACAAATTAATTACAACACAAATGTATAGTAATACAAAATATAAATTATATGCATTTGTAATGTTGGTATGCAACAAACACAATAAATGAGTACATGAGATAGGCTGGACCATTATGTGCATAGACAAAGAAAGACGGTCGTCGTTATAAGCAAATACTTGAGCAGACGGTTAACGATTTGACAAATGTGTTTGTTTATAGGTCAGTATGCATCAAAAAGA
>JBAMJV010009521.1:32500-77101 GCA_037951105.1 Echinarachnius parma
GTTGCAAATGTTAGTGAATTGTGTACAAAACATATGGAAATATAATTTTCCTAAAAGTAAATAAATATGAAGTGAAACTCAATTTTTAATTATCAAAAATATATGATTTATGGGCAAAAATGTCAATTTTATGACCATAAGTTACTATGAATATGTAAATGAGTGAAATTTGCAAAAACAAAATGAAAATACCATAATATGCTATACAATTTTAACATGCGTGTAAATTTTCGAAGCGCTTCAAGGCCGAGATCTTGAGGGGGGCATAATGCCCCCCCCCCCCCCCCCTCCCCGGCCGTAGAAAGACCTAAAATAGCCCGGCCTTTTTAGGGTTAAAGGGAGTATCCGCGATTTACAAATCATATGAAAACTTTCCAGTAGATAGACGAGGGTTAAAAAGGGAACGGAAACGCTGAAATTTTCGCTTACTGTTACTAATACTTGCCCGATTCATGTCACTTCTATAGTCATATATTTCGTATTGAGTAGTATACAGTACTAATAAAGGAAATAATGAATGTTTTTTAGAACCCCTATCAACTGTTTCGACAGACCACTGGGGGCTTTTTTTTTCAACTGTCCCATATGTAACGTCATCTGAACGCATATAAGCTTGCATAATTATAACAAAAGCGAGTTATGTTCCCAAAAGTATAGTTAAGACTTAAATCTTGTACCAATATTGTAAGATTTTTGAGAATGATATGTGATATTCATATAGGAAAAGAATAATATTTACCTAGTAAAAACAGAAAAAAATGTCTGATATTATCCCGATCGTTCGTGTGAAACTATGAACTATTGTGAATCAGATTTTGGATTCTCTTGACTACGGTCGAAAGAGTCCATAGACGCTTTGAAATTCAATCTTAAATATCAGCATAATTAGGGATACATTCGAAACAAACAAAAACCCATTAAATGGGTTTTGTAAAATCCAACCAAAATCACTTGGAGCTTTCACTCTTGTAACTTGTTTGTTGGCTTATGGGAACATACATATGGACATCCTTCTGTTCAAACAACAAGGTACAAGAGTGAAAGCTAGCACGTGATTTTTGTTGGATTTTACAAATTAAATGGATCACTTTAATGAAATTATTGTTCGAAGTAGTAGTAGTAGTAGTAGTAGTAGTAGTAGTAGTAGTAGTAGAAGTAGTAGTAGTAGTAGTAGTAGTAGTAGTAGTAGTAGTAGTAGTAGTAGTAGTAGTAGTAGTATAGTATTACTATTATTCGCATTGTTCACGAATACTCACCTGCACATGTAGATGGAAGCTGCGCATACCACGATGATGACTATCAACACAGCACCCGCTATGACAGCCAAATATATTACACAGTAAACAAAAATTAAACAACTTTTTAAACAACCAAAAACGCTGTTTAAGCCGGTTCCTCTAACAACGTTGTTTAAAATTTTGAACAACCAAGATCTTGGTTGTTCGAAATTTAAAACAATGCTGTTAGAGGGACCGGCTTAAACAGCCAAAATAGACTTTCCAACATATCATCATAATTGAATGCTCCAAATGTTAAATCCTAGGCTATACGCAGATTGACGTCCACACACATTTTCGAAGATACTGCATGTCATTGGTTTGCTAAAAACTCGTGATTTGATTTTATTTCTTTAACCACCAACTAATTAAATAGTATGTAACATACATAAATTGTCCCGTTGGAATCCCATTTTCTTTGCTCTTTTTCAATCATACATACATTATAATAAGATTTCCAAACTGTATAATATAAGAAAACGAATGTCCTGAAAATTGACACACTATTATGTGAACATGTTTATATTACAAAGATTTTATCAGGTTTTGACCAGTAGTATTGGATTGTTGTTTGGTTTAAACCATGTTCAGTACAGTGTTAAGTCCAGACTGTTGTCCACGGCAACTGCAGCACGATACAAATAATGATTTAAACGTTCAACTAACTTCATTTCAATTAAGAGTTAAATTAAACAAGAATGTAGCTTACCAATTATAATACCGTTACTTCCCGTCGACATGGGCGATTGACAAGTCTCACTGGTTTGGTAAACTAAAATGAAAAATTAAGTCAAGCCACAATGAATGTATTAATGTACTTGTTTTGCTATACGACTCATATCTAATTCTTTGCACAAACAGTAAAAGTTAAAGACCCTCCCGAGCCAAATATCGCACACAGGCATCGCCAATTGTAATGCTATCGATAGCCATTTGGCGTGCGGTGTATGTCACCAAACACCCATCTTTGAAATATCCATCGATGTGCCGAGTTGAACGGCCATCGATGTAAGAAAATAATTATATAAATTGTTGATGACCTATCAGAGGGCTACTGTGTAGCGGCTATATACAGATTGGATGCGTCTAGCCATTGAAGTTACATGCGCACAAAGACACTTGATAGTTCAGATTAAACACGTGTTATTATTATGTCGACTGCCTAACCATAATTATGCAGAAATGTATTCTAAAAAACATAATGTTGAATTAAAACAAAGGGGAAAAGGTTTCGAGAGAATTTTAAATATGGGAAATTCTGTCAAGGATGTTGTCAAAAAAAGTTGCTAGACAACTGCTGCAAGCGGTTAACGCTACATATGAGTGAATTCCACCCTCAAATCGAACAAAAGACGAAGATTTATACCAGTTTTCTTACCACTGTAAATTGATGTGATGTTTTTACCGCCACACATCAGGTATGGATATCCCGGGCAGGGTAAACCGCACAAATTATCATTCATCGGGCGCTCATTACACGTTTGTAGACACGCACATGAACAATGTATTGCATTTCTGATTCCTGCAGATTAAAACAAAATATTTACAAAATATCAAATCGAATTGTAAACGACACAGCTCTATGTATGAAAATAATCAAAATGAGTGAATCGATTAATTGTGTATAAAGTCAAGAACATACTTCTGTACAACTACACAAGTGCATGACAGCCTATGAACACGAAATTTCCCCTTTTTAAGTTTATGAGATATCCCCTGTTCTATTTACTACGACAAGATTGAGAAGGAATGTTAGGATGATCCTAAATTGCAATGAGTAGGGACACTTAAAGGGCCTTACGATATCATGGGGAACACAGGTAAAATTGACTCATTGTTTCAGTGGCGGGGGGTAATACAGTGACGTGCACATGGATTTTAGAACGGGGGAAGAGTCCATCTCAGATATAGGGTAGGACAAATTGTAAACTCATTTGTTGTCAGAAGTTGTTCTTTTATTTAAAAAAAAATGACTTCGTACAAAAAGTTCCGTAATCGAGGTTTGCGCATTAATAACTTTCCTATTACGTTATTACCATTCATAAATTTGGTATCATTGGAAAGCGTGAATTCTCTCCTTTACATTGATATAACATTTGCTATGAATATTTTATTATGGAATGTGCATTACATCCGAATGTAGGGCAAAGTCAAAAGTGAAATGTTGCAAAATGCACTAATTTTGTCAACAGTAATCTCTCAGTTCATTGGGAGATTAAGGTGAGTTTTGAATGATGTTAAGGCGATCATGCATGAATGTCAATGGCTTATTGTCATTTTCTCTGGAGGAGGGAATGTTTGGAATGATTTTGAAGTGGTCATGAATACAATAATAAATTATTCTGTTGTTTGGACAATTAAATGTGTCTTCAATAATGTTTGGGTTCGGTTAGTTCTTATTTTTACTGAGTGGTCATTTGTCCATGTTAAAGATGCCTCGTTTATCGAATGTCCAAAAAGCCTGCGCAATCGGCCAACTCGAAGCCGGTGTTCTCCAAAATGAATTCGAAATCATAAAGACACATTTCATCCTTCAACGAAAATGATAATACACCATTGACATTCATGCATGACCGCCTCAACCCCATTCAAGCCACGTTTTATTCTCCAAACAAAAGGAGGGCACACTGTGGACAAAATCAGTGCATTTTTCAACATTTCACTTTTGACCTTGCCCTACATTCGGATGTAATGCACATTCCATGATAAAATATTCATAGCAAATGTTATATCAATGTAAAGGGGAGAATTTACGCTTTCCAATGATACCAAATTTATGCATGGTAATAACGTAATAGGAAAGTTATTAATGCGCAAACCTGGATTGCGGAACTTTTTGTGCGAAGTATATAATAATAATAATAATATACTCGATTTATATAGCTCCTAATATGATTGATAATCATCTATTGCCCCATACTGACCATGAAACAACCATTGAAATAGAGACTGATTTTGTTGGTTTAACCCAATGTATTTTCAGCGTCATCAGCGTTCTTTATTAATTATCATTACCTGCAAATCCATATCCCATCTCCCGGCAGTCTCTGGTACAATTGTCCACCGAAATGGTCTGGTTGACATCATACGTGATATTATGATCTGCTCGCAGACAACTCTTGCTGAAACAGCCAATATACTGACCATCTGAATATATCAAACCAATACGCAAAATATGAATACAAAAGTTAATTACAACATAAATTGATAGTAATACAAAATATAAATTATATGCATTTATAATGTTTGGTGTTGCAACAATCACAATGAATAAGTACAGGAGATATGCTGGACCATAATGTGCATAAACAAAGAAAGACGGTCGTCGTTATAATGTAGTGTATACACACTATTATTGAGAAACTAAAACAATCGTCTTAAACTATATATTAATACATTTGGCATTATACGTCATGAATATTTGATGCTATATCTATATACCACACATTTACTCAATTATAATTTCATGGGTAAAGGGAGACTGTCGTTGATAATTATAGGATTTGATAGTTATTCATTTGTTTTCATACGGATTAATACAAATATAAATATTTGAACTATATACTTACATTGTGAACATCTATTGTTGCACGTGCCGCCGTCACCCCATGCCCAATTATTACCGTTGATTATGTAGAATGATACTAACGCAAGACAGATATTGCTGGGACTTAATTCCATGCGAAGTATTCGCCACATATTAGCTATTATCTATTTTTACTGGAATTCACGGAACTTGTCTATTTCATATTTGAAATATGATGGAGTTGACTAGCAGTAGATGAAGACTCAACATAAATCATCCAGTCCGATTGTATACTCACATGCACAGCTAGAATATCAAGCAAACTATAAGCCGTTGAATTACGGTACGATCAATACCGTTGTTTTTCCCGCTTATAACGCGTATGATTATGTCTATATATAAGATGACACATGTACAAATACGTTTAAAACTATGGTTTTTCAGATTTGCCCCTCGATCATGCAAGTTAGTCATGTCATTGGAACACGATACGACCCGAATGAAAGTGTTCCAAAGAAATACCCAGGCCTACTTCTAAAATATGAACGGAATATAGTATGTGTATGCAGAGAACACGGAAGCAGATTCATGAGGAAAGTTCATTAATGGCAAGTCGCCAGGTTTAAGAACAAAACTAGGAATCTATCTTTTAGTTTGTTTCCCTCTTTCGATGAGAATATTGTCCACTGATGTCATGTCGAGTGGTATAATATATCCATAAAACATGCGATGATCAGTCATTAAGCTTCCGAAAAACAATCGCTGTGCAAGTTGCAATCGTAATTAGGGCTGATCGTGAATATTAATGTCCTAACGAGCTAAAGGGAATATGATGTGTAGTTTGATACGATAAAGAACGTGCAATAATTTCAAAACAGTGATGTTTGAACCTGGAGAAGTAATTGAATTATCTTTGAATTAATGTAGCATATTTCCAATAAACACATAGGAAGACATACAGGAATATTAGATAGATAGCTATATAGATAGATAGGCCTATATACATAAACCCCTCAAAAAAAGTTCGGAAACTCAACTTTGATCGATTATATCACTCTTATTGTCAAATTGTATTTTTTTGGTTTTAGTGTCATTGCAATGCATGACGACTTCCCTTTGAAATGGTACATTATTTGTCATTTATTTCAAATCAGGGAATACGCAGTGCGTTTCAGAATGGAGGACGGTCAGAAGTCAAATGTCGCAAAATGGGCCGAAAGTATTCAATTGGGAAATTTGACTCTTGTGTCGTATTTTTTAATGTTCAAGTTGTATCGATGATTCTAGCGTGTTCAAATGATTTAAACTTATCAAATTTGGTATCATTTTAAAGCCCATGTGTCTATCTTTTCAATACAATTATGTCCGTAACAATTTTATTAACAGGTTAAGTATGGTACAGCTGAATATGTGGAGGGCCGAAAGTGAAATGTTGCAAAATGCATTTCATTTTGTGAAATTGAAGGCGTTGCATGGAAAAACGACTATTGGAGGAGATGTTTTGGGGTTTTACATTGCATAATCATCAGTAAATTTAACACCATGTGAAAGCGTGTTTATTTTTCCTTAAAATCATGTCTCACCTGTAATAATTATGCTATTGGGGGTGTGTGCAGTAAAACCGGATGTAGGGGTCTATAAATGTTATGAATTTAAGACCGTGGCTTCTTGTTTCAAGATTCCGGTAAGATATTGTTGTATTAATCATAACTCTATCATAATTCCGTGTGGCACTATCGGAAAGCTCGTTAATTTATCTTTAATATGATATCTCATTTGCAATGAGTATGCTGAATGTGAGTGTGCAGTACAGGAAACTCACAAACTTGATGTATTGAAAATGCATCAAATTTCTCTAAACCTACGCAAACTGGCCAGAACTGGCATATTAGCGCCCTCTTTGACCGTGTAGGTATGCCCTTATTACCACATATCAAACGGTAGAACTTCGACCTTGCAACGTGTCATTTTGAGCCCCACACATTTAGAGGTACTACACACACCTCAATCACATAACCACTATGAATGGGGCATTATTTTATTGACAAATTAACACGCTTCAACATGATGTTGAATTTCACAATGATTATGTAAAGTAAAGTACTAAAATATCCCCACAAAAAGTCGTTTTTGGATGCAACGCCTTCAATTTCACACAATCAAATGCACTTTGTTTACATTTTGCTGTCGATCTTCCCCAATATTCACCTTAATTGTACCTACCCGGCTTTCATAATCATTCCAAGTGAGGTGTCACTGGAAAGATAATTAAACAGGCTTTTGTCTGACACCATTTTTAACAGTATCTCTTCATTGTCAAGATATTCATCGTCGAAAGAATTTGAACTTGAGAAAGACCGTGATATGGGTGTCAGATCTTCCAACTTAAGTTTTTTGGAGCATTTGTGACATTTCACTTCTGACATTCCCCCATTCTCAAATATACTGCGCATACCTCGTGCTCGTGATGCTTACAAATTTGGTATCATTTTAAAGAGATATACACACTCTTTCAAGTGATACCAAATATAACCATTATGATTTCATAAGAAAATAGATATAATCGATCAAACTTAAGTTTCCGAGCTTTCTTTGAGGGGTTTAGATAGATAGATAGAAATATAGAAAGATAGATATATATATAGACAGATAGATAGACAGATAGATAGATAGATAGATAGATAGATAGATAGCTAGATAGATAGATAGATAGATAGATAGATAGATAGATAGATAGATAGATAGATAGATATATATACGAGTGAGACATTTCTCAATATAACTTGTTTATAGTTCAAAATCTTTAAGAAGGAAATAAAGTTATAAATGAAACCAAAATCTGAAGGTGGAGATTAATGGTCATATTCATCGACATTAAAACGAGGAAACGAAACTGATCAAAACTCTAATTTACCTTAAATGTTAGAAAAAACATATAAATGGCTAAGTGAGAAGAGAATGTCGTTTTCATTAAAAAAAGGCAGCTGCTAAAAGAGCCCCCTCTAGACACCTGAAAGTTTCAACCATTTCTTATAAAAATTGGTGATGTTCGGTAAAAAATAAAAAATAACGATTCAATAGACAGATCATCAAAAAACAATTTAACAGCCACTTAAAGGGATAGTTGAGTTTTGGAATAGAGGGCGCTACACAAAACATTTTTTTTGTGAGATAATGAAAAACTGAGTGTCAAATTCGAAAGAGCATACAATTTTAATGACAGAATAAACTTTATTTGATCAAAATCGGTTCGGAAATGGCTGAAATATCCATAAACATAAGCGTTTGTAATAATCGTGGGGCTCAACAATTATTCGATAATTTTGTACCAGCTGTTAAAAAAAAAGGTTTAAATCCTTCCTCTTTTCAGAAATGTAGGCAAGTGGTTTTTAAATAGTTGTTGATTATCTCTTTATCTAATCACTATTTAAGCAAAACATTACATGCACAATATTTTATTTAAAATGGTTGAAACCGATGCGGGCTTAGAAAGCGCCCTCTTGAGTTTGAACGGCTCTTTATGAATGATAACAGGCTTTTTACTTAGTCATTTGTAATTTTCTATTCCTTTCGAGCATGGTGGAGTTATAACTATTAGTTTGTAATGTAATGGTGCAGGTTTTGGTTACTAAAATCAAGTTTGACCAAAACTGTACCAGAACTCAACTATCCCTTTAAGTATATTTACGACGATGTGTAGGCTTTATATATATACTTTTTTAATTATCGACATTAATTCCAATCGGATATTTAATTTCAGCTGTTTCTGAACGGACTTTGTTCAAAGAAGTTTATATTTTGACTTCGTACTCTTTCAAATATTACAGTTTGTTTTTGTATTACCTCATGCCTTATTTTATGAAGCCCATCATAATCAAAATTTACTATCCCTTTAATCGAATAAAATCTTAGTATGTGTTGTTACACTAAAATACACGTGGGGCATTTACCCCTCCCCCTTATTCCCCCAAAAGATACTTCCCCAAGGGGGGGGGGTTAAACCCCTAACCCCGCCCCCCCCCCCTGGATCCGCCACTGCAACCAAAAAACAACTAACACACACAAACCAACCAACCGACTAACCATCCAGCACAACAACCAACCATCCAGCACAACAACCAACACACCAACCAATCAAGCAACCAACCAACCAACCAGCCAACCCGCTTTATATTTGCTATTTACTGGCTATGCCATTGCGTGCGTGTATATTCATGCTAATTATAATTACACTGTGATAGAAACTATATGGGTAATGGAGGTGATTTATGATTCATATTAATTGGTATCAAAAGCATAACACTTTCAACAAAAGAAGACTCTTATACTCTAGCCTACACAAGCACATTTCATAATATCGCAATGTGAGATAAGTATAGTTTCCCCCTTTCAGTCATTTATATAAAGATATAAATTAATTATGATGTACACCTTGTAAGTCACATTCGAAAGAATCAAATCAAGAATGATAGATAGATGAACCGTATAATTTATATTTGAGGTATTTTCTGGAGTTACCCAGACTTGTTCACCCCTAAGGCGTTCTTATTTATTGTATTTATTTATTTATTTATTTATTCCGATATATTTTACCAGGGTCGCCCATTAAACAATAAGATGGTCTCCCATGGGGCCCTGGGATACAATATACAAACATAATATAAATATGAAATATACAAATCGATAAAAACACATTTGAAATAAATCATTACACAATTATATACATACTAATTCTGCCAATTGCAGAATGCGAATTTATTTTCAACTTCTGCCATGGACCTGGGTTTCAACCCTTCTTGGTAACATTCGATTGATAAAAACATAATTATGCATAATTATGATATCAATTATGATATAAATTATTAATGTACTGCATTATACACAGGACTTGTATGCAATTCTTAAAGTGTTTATTTAAAATATTATATAAACAACATAAATGCGGTATAATTCTACATTTGTACAGTGCAATTGAAATTATGAACATACACTGAATAATATCAAAATAAAATTTCAGACCATAAGGCCAGGTTATTGAATAAATATTGTTTTAAATTCTGTTTAAAGGGAAAGAGAGTACAGTTCGGTCAAACTGAATTTTAGTAACCAAATTACCTGCACCATTATATTACAGACTAATATTTATGCGCGAAAGGTATAACAAAATTACAAACAACTGAGTAAAATGCCTGTCATCATTTTAAAATAGTCGTTAATACTCAAAAGGGCGCGCTCTCTATAAACTCAAATGGTTTCAACCATTTTTTATAACAAAAAAATGTGCATGTGATGTTTTGTTAAAAAATGATTAAATAGAGAGATCATCAACAACTATTTAAAAACATCTTCTTTTTTCTTTTTTGAAAAGTGTAAGATTATTTTTTTCAACGGATGGTTCAAAAGTATTGAATTATTGTGGGACCCCACAATGATTACAAATGGTTATATTTATGGATAATTCAGCCGTCTCTGAACCGATTTTGATAAAATAAAGCTTATTCTGTCATTAAAATTGTATGCTCTTTCAAATTTGACACTCAGTTTTTCATCACCTCACAACAAAATATTTCGTGCAGCGCCCTCTATATCAAAACTCAACGATCCCTTTAAAAATATTCAATGAATTATAAGACTTAATTTCAGTATAGGTAAACTATTCCAGAGCGATATAGAGGAGTAAATTAGAGATTGTATATACTGTACTGTGCAAGCCTTGGGAGTCATCAAATTCAAATTTGCCCCGCGTCTTGTAAAGAAAGTACGATTATCAAAAACCAAAACAAACGAATCACAATCAAAATTAGAAGAGAGGCAGTGAAGACATTTACTTTTATATTATTAGCACCTGTTCCCGTGACAAGTTTACCTTTTCCGCTTGAACGTGCGACTCTAGATGTTTTGTCGCGAGTTTCAGCCAACTCTTGATCACTATTTGGACCATTATCTCGAGATTGGGGCAAGTTGATACTTCCGTGGGTGTCTGGACTTTCGTGTATAAGCGCGTATTCGTGGGCGTTGGGGTCAATCGAATCGCCCTTCAGTTCTATTGTTTGCGTACGTCGACGTCTCCTAGATGTCGTGTAAAGAAAGAAGAAGACAGTAAAGCCTTGAGTTACAAATACATACATTCATTTTCAATGTAGTAATTACTCGATATTCTACATTTCTCTAAAATAATGGTACGATGGCGGACAGAATGGGAGTATTTACCGGAAAAGAGAGATAAACAAAGGAAATAGTTATGAAATAGCTGTGACGTCATTGCAATTTATAAATACGTTTTTTTAATGTTTTCTCGTCCGTTTGCTGTATATAATCACTTTAATCTATAGAGAATATATTGTATTGTGAGCCATTAACCCTTAACCCTAAAAAGGCCGGAGGACCATTTCCCCCCCCCCCCCCCCCTTCGCGATTTTTGCTGATTACTCTGGAACGCGTGAAGATGACGCCCGGCTGTTTCGTGACTTTTTTCTTTTGAGTCTTGCGCATCTTTTAGAACCATATTTTGGAAAGTCGGACTTACCATAACAAAGTCATGTGACCTTCTGCCTTTGCATGTCAGCCCAAAAGTTGCAAATGTTAGTGATTTGTGTACAAAACATAAGGAAATATAATTTGTCCTAAAAATAAATAAACCATTTGGTTATTTGGTCTTCATTTTTAGATGTTTCATTTTAGATGTTTGTTTTGGGGCTGAAATTTGATTTACAGTTATAAATAAAATAAAATAACACAAATAATGAAGTAAATAAGTTTTAAAAAAATAATACATAAGAATGTATCAAAACAATAGAAAACATAAGGAATAAACTGGCTCTGCAAAACTTTGTTGTTGTATTATTATTCCAAATGGTCTTAAAAAATATGTAGTGAAAACCAATCTTTAATTATCAAAACTATATGATTTAGGGGCAAATATGTTTATTTCATGACCATATTTGCATAAATTACTGTAAATATGTAAATGAGTGAATTTTTCAAATAAAAACGAAAATACCATAGTTTTCTATACACTTTTGACATGCGTGCAAATTTAAGGGGCGTTTCACGGCCGAGATCTTGAGGGGGGCATAATCCCCCACCCCCCCCCCCCCCCCCAAAAAAAATTATTGCAAGATTCTTGAGAATGATACGTGAGATTTTCACGGAAAAGAATAATGTTACCTAGTGAAAACAGAAAAAATCAATGTCTGATTTTATCCCGATCGTTCGCGTGTAGTGTCCTAATTCGGATAATATGGACAATTGTCTATCAGAATTCGGATACTCTAGACTACGGTCGAAAGCGTCCATAGACGCTTTGAAATTCAATCTTAAATATTCCCATTATTCGGGAGAATTTTGAAAAATCAAAACCCGTTAAATGGGCTTTGTAAAAATTCAACCAAAATCACTTGGAGCTTTCACTCTTGTAACTTGGATCCGCCACTGCAACCAAAAAACAACTAACACACACAAACCAACCAACCGACCAACCATCCAGCACAACCAACACACCAACCAATCAAGCAAGCAACCAACCAACCAGCCAACCCGCTTTATATTTGTTATTTACTGGCTATGCCATTGCGTGCGTGTATACTCATACTAATTATAATTAAACTGTGATAGAAACTATATGGGTAATGGAGGTGATTTATGATTCATATTAATTGGTATCAAAAGCATAACACTTTCAACAAAAGAAGACTCTTATACTCTAGCCTACACAAGCACATTTCATAATATCGCAATGTGAGATAAGTATAGCTTCCCCCTTTCAGTCATTTATATAAAGATATAAATTAATTATGATGTACACCTTGTAAGTCACATTCGAATGAATCTTATCAAGAATGATAGATAGATGAACCGTATAATTTATATTTGAGGTATTTTCTGGAGTTACCCAGACTTGTTCACCCCTAAGGCGTTATTTATTATTTATTGTATTTATTTATTTATTTATTTATTCCGATATATTTTACCAGGGTGGCCCATTAAACAATAAGATGGTCTCATATGGGGCCCTGGGATACAATATACAAACACATATGAAATATACAAATCGATAAAAACACATTTGAAATAAATCATTACACAATTATATACATACTTATTCTGCCAATTGCAGAATGCGAATTTATTTTCAACTTCTGCCATGGACCTGGGTTTCAACCCTTCTTCGTAACATTCGATTGATAAAAACATAATTATGCATTATATGATATCAATTATTAATGTACTGCATTATACACAGGACTTGTATGCAATTCTTAAAGTGTTTATTTAAAATATTATATAAACAACATAAATGCGGTATAATTCTACATTTGTACAGTGCAATTGAAATTATGAACATACACTGAATAATATTAAAATAAAATTTCAGACTATAAGGCCAGGTTATTGAATAAATATTGTTTTAAATTCTGTTTAAAGGGATAGAGAGTACAGTTTCGGTCAAACTGAATTTTAGTAACCAAACCTGCACCATTACATTACAAACTAATATTTATGCGCGAAAGGTATAACAAAATTACAAACAACTGAGTAAAATGACTGTCATCATTTTAAAATAGTCGTTAATACTCAAAAGGGCGCGCTCTCTATAAACTCAAATGGTTTCAACCATTTCTTATAGCAAAAAATTGTGCATGTGATGTTTTGTTAAAAGATGATTAAATAGAGAGATCATCAACAACTATTTAAAAACATCTTCTTTTTTCTTTTTTGAAAAGTGTAAGTTCTTTCTTTTCAACGGCTAGTTCAAAAGTATTGAATTATTGTGGGACCCCACAATGATTACAAATTGTTATATTTATGGATAATTCAGCCGTCTCTGAACCGATTTTGATAAAATAAAGTTTATTCTGTCATTAAAATTGTATGCTCTTTCAAATTTGACACTCAGTTTTTCATTACCTCACAACAAAATATTTCGTGCAGCGCCCTCTATACCAAAACTCAACTATTCCTTTAAAAATATTCAATGAATTATAAGACTTAATTTCAGTAGGTAAACTATTCCAGAGCGATATAGAGGAGTAAATTAAAGATTGTTTATACTGTACTGTGCAAGCATTGGGAGTCATCAAATTCAAATTTGCCCCGCGTCTTGTAAAGAAAGTACGATTATCAAAAACCAAAACAAACGAATCACAATCAAAATTAGAAGAGAGGCAGTGAAGGCATTTGTACGTACAAATACTTTTAAATTATTGGCACCTGTTCCCGTGACAATTTTACCTTTTCCGCTTGAACGTGCGACTCTAGATGCTTTGTCGCGAGTTTCAGCCAACTCTTGATCACTATTTGGACCGTTATCTCGAGATTGGGGCAAGTTCATACTAACTCCCGTGATGGTTCGGACTCTGGTGTATAAGCGCGTACTGTATTCGTGGGCGTTGGGGTCAATCGAATCGCTCTTCAGTTCTATTGTTTGCGAACGTCGACGTCTCCTAGATGTCGTGTAAATAAAGAGCATTTCGTTTTCAATGTAGTAATCACTCGATATCGTTCGCGTGAAGCGTCCTTATTCGGATACTATGGAAGATAGTGTATCCGAATTCGGATACTCTTGACTACGGTCGAAAGCATCCATAGGCGCTTTCAAATTCAATCTTAAATATCAACATAATTAGGGATACATTCGAAAAAAAAAAAAAAAATTAAATGGGTTTTGTAAAATTCAACGAAAATCACTTGGAGCTGTCACACTTGTAACTTGTTGCTCGGCTTATGGGAACAGCAGGATGGTCATTCTTCTGTTCAAACAACAAGTTACAAGAGTGAAAGCTAGCAAATGATTGTGGTTGGATTTTCACTTTAATGATATTATTGGTTGAAGTAGTATAGTAGTAGTAGTAGTAGTAGTAGTAGTAGTAGTAGTAGTAGTAGTAGTAGTAGTAGTAGTAGTAATAATGATAATAATAGTAGTAGTAGTAGTAGTAGTAATAATGATAATAATAGTAGTAGTAGTAGTAGTAGTAGTAGTAGTAGTAGTAGTAGTAGTAGTAGTAGTAGTAGTAGTAGTAGTAGTAGTAGCAGTAGTAGTAGTAGTAGTAGTAGTAGTACTATAGTAGTATAGTATTATTATTATTATTATTCTTTAGACGTCGTATATAAAGAAAGATACAATGAAGACATGGGTTACAAAAAGATGCTTTAATTTACAATGTAGTATAATTACTCGATATTCGATATACAATAATGGTACATTGGTGGACAGAATGGTAGTATAATGGAAGTGGATACCGGAAAAGAGAGATATAAAACAAAATAAATAGTTTTGAAATAGATGTGACGTCATTGCAATTTCTTAATAAGTTATATTTTGTTCGTCCTTTTGCCGTTTTCGTCCGTTTGTTGACTGTATGAACAATAATTTGTATCGTTATAATTGACGATATATTTGGTACCTAAGCAGCGGTGTACCAAGGATTTTTTTCACGGGGGGGGGGGTGTCGGTGAAGATTTTTTGAAGCCGAGTCCGAGATCCTTCAAATATTTTCGAGGCCGAGACCGAGATCCGTCAAAAATGTCAAGGGTGAGACCGAGACTTCTTGGTTTTCGGGGGCCGAGACCATTGGTTATGATGGTCGAGACCACTAAAAATTGGCTTCGAGACCACTTAAATTTTGTGATGGGGGGGTGTTTGAACCCCCCAAAACAGCCCTTTTTTCATCAAAGGGCGGGGGGGGGGGTTGAACTTCCTGGGTACGCCTTTGGGTATAAGTATATCGTAGTGGCATTATTTGTTCACGAATACTGACCTACACATGTAGATTGATGCTGTGCATACGACGATAATGACTATCAACACAGCACCCGCTATGACAGCCCAGAATGTTAGGGACTCAGGGTCTGTCGAATTAAGGCAACATTTTCCGAATGAATGTATGCAAGGCAAATTGTGATATAATTTTGATTTATCAAATAATAAAATAGAAACATTTTCTTATGATTTGGTGAGTCAAATTTAGAAATCTAAACGTAATGCCAACTCAATCACATACACACTCTCACACACACACACACACACACACACACACACACACACACACACACACACACACACACACACACACACACACACACACACACACACACACACACACACACACGCGCGCGCGCACACTTTTGTTTATGTGTATATTTCTCCAAATAAAAAACAATTCAATAATTGCATATAAGTGAACAGTAATATACAAATAATGATTACATGATTAAATATTCATCAAAACATAATAATACAATTTATATTTTCTATTAAGTAACTTTTATTTGGAGGCTATTTTATAATAATTGAGCAAAGCCCTTTCCCCACCCACTTACACACAAATGCACGCACGCACTCGCACACAACACACACACACACACACACACATACACACTAGGCACTAAGCACACGCAAACACTACTCACTCGACATGTTTATAACCTACCATGCATGTGAAAGAATATAATTATCATAACGTTTCGCTTAATGTTTAGATTTTGACGAAAACTGACTATCTGAGCAATCAAATGTTCGAAATAAACCAAGTTTACTACCAACGGATTCAATTCAAGGGCATGCATACTGTACGCTACGTGCAAAAGCTATTATGAGCCAAGAGCCTCATGCGAACTCGAGCGTGTAGCCATAGGTTTAGTATTGCCAGTGAAAACCTGCAAACAAGCAATGTAATTCTGGCCCAATCTCAGCAGCGCGGGTGGATTTTACAACTGATATTACTGCATTTAACCAAGGAGGTATAAGGTTAGCTAACCTTATACCTCCTTGATTTAACTAAACTTAGTTTCGGATTCTTACGACGGCCCTCTATCCAAAGCCCTTGTTATGATGTTTTAGCAATATTGATCAATGTGCCAGAGCGTGTTTATTGTTAAATCTGATATCTAAAGGCAGCTGTGGTATGACCTTATAATTATCGAAACGTTCAAATATTGCATTACAATGAGTTTATAGTTCAATTAAACAACGTATCAACTTACTAAGTATTATACTGGTACTCCTTGTCGGCTGACAATTCTCACTGGTTTGGTGAACTGAAACGAGAGATTTAATTAAGTAATCTGACATTCTTTAAAACCCGAACTTAGTTCTAGCATAACACTCAACAATATAAGTTAAATCTTTACCGACGGCATCTTCTGCAAGGAAACTTTTTTTTATTTACAAATAAAAGGAAATCTGCCTCTATGATAACAATGAAATAAATGAGCTGCAATACCAATTTCTCACCAGTGTAAAGTGATGTAAAGTCTATACCGCCACAAAGTTTGAGTGTATCTCCCGGGCAAGGCAAACCGCATTTATAATCTACCATCTGATCATCGTTACATGTTCCGAGACACGCACATGAACAGTGGGTTGCATTTCTGATTCCTGCAAAAATAGGAGAATTAAAAAACAACAAAATACAAAAAGATATTTTAATAAGAAAATTACTCACATCTTGTAATAGCAAAGTCTGTGAATAAGAACGCGCTCCCGCCTGCACACATCGTTCAATATAAAAATAGACCGGAACGGTGTATTATTATTTATGTGCGTACGTCGTGTCATCGATATCGATGATACGTGTATATAATTATAACGTACGATCGAAGGTCTACGTAAGAACGAGGCCGAACTATTACTTTTGTGTGTTGCTGTGCAATCAGCGTTTTTTGTATTAGTATCGACTAATAAAGTGCCGAATTATCCAGAGGCCGAGATATCTTAAGTCCTTTTTTTTTTCAGAAGTAAAACTGAAAAATATTTACTTTGTTTATTGAAGAAGTAAGGGGTCAATTGATTTGAGATTTATTACACATTTTACTCACATCATATCCTAGCTACATGCAAGTTTTGAGAATGATCCGCGGCGTTGCAAATGTGTTAAACTGCCTTTAACAGCGTTTTTAGCAATGATTATTACCTGCAAATCGATATCCCATTCCTTGGCAGTCTCTGGTGCAATTATCTACCGTGATGCTCTGGTTGACATCATACGTGATGTTATGATCCGCTCGCAGACATCCCGCGCTGAAACAGTCAATATGCAGACCATCTGATAATTATGAACAAAAATGCTGTATTTTACAACAATCATTTAGATTCAGGATTTTCGACTGTACTGTAATCAAAATCAATGGGCAGGGGTGATACAATCGGACATCCAATCACTTTTCACTTTAGCAAACATTGTTCTTTTTCTTTGAAACTATCATTCATCACATATCATTCAGGAAAAAAACTCAAAATTATAACTGGTATATGATTGAAGTCTCAAATATCACTTTGGGAAAACTATTATGAAGTGTATACCACTTGTAATATTTGATGTCAAGTGTCAACTACCGGTGTAGCCATCCGTAGGCAAATGATAGACTGTCGTCGATTAGTATATCAGTATATAACAGAGATTTATATATTATGTAATCGTAAATTTATATTTTATCATTGAATAGAACAACTTACGTATATACAACTTACATTTGGAGAATCTTTCACGCGTGCGGTTGTCAGCCCATACCGACATATTGCCGTTGATTGTAAAGAATGCCGCTAACACATGGCAAAGTTTGCGGAGACTAAATGTCTTGCGAATCGTTCGCCACATTATCTATAATAATAAAGAAATTTCCACTGGTGTTCACAGAACTCGTTTATTATATATTTGAAATATGAGAGAGTTGACTAGTATGTAGAGTCAACATAAATCATTCAGTCCGATAACAAATAGTATATTCACATGCACATCAAGTATATCAAGCAAGCTACGAGCCGTTGATGAGGGTATATACAGTATGATCAATACAGTTGCTGTTACCGCTTATAAAGCATATGATTAGGTCTATATGATGACACATGTAAACATTCGTTTAAAACTATGATTTACCTTGCTAACACGATCATGCAAGTTAGTCATGTAATTAGAACACGATACGACCCGAATGAAAGTGTTCCAAAGAAATACCCAGGCCTACTTCTAAAATATGAACGGGATATGGTATGTGTATATGCAGAGAACGCGGAAGCAGATACATGAGGAAAGTTCATTAAGGAGTGGTCACATTGGACACGACTCCCCACGTCTAGACCTACGAATGCAGTACGCATTGGTACAAATCAATGGCAAGCCGTTTTAACATTTATTCCTATTTCTTGATATCAAGAATTCAATTCTTGATATCACGAAATCGAATTATTGATATCAAGAAATGCATTCTTGATATCAAGAAATACTTTTATGTATTGGTAATACTTGATATCAAGAAATAAACTGATATCAATAATTCAATTATTGATATCAAGAAATAGGAATAAATGTTAAAACGGCTTGCCATAGATTTGTACCAATGCGCATTCGTGGGTCTAGTCGTGGGGAGTCGTGTCCAATGTGACCACTCCTTTAATGGCAAGTCGCCAGGTTTAAGAACAAAACTAGGAATCTATCTATTAGGTCTTGTTTCCCTCTTATCGATGAGCATATGATCCATTGATGTCATGTTGAGTGGTATAATTAATCCATAAAACATGCGATGATCAATCATTAAGGTTTCGAAAAAAACAATCGCCGTGCAAGTTGCAATCGTAATTAGGGCTGATCGTGAATATTAATGTCCTTAACGAGCTAAAGGGAATATGATGTATAAGTTTGATAATTATGATAAAGAACGTGCAATAAATTTCAAAACAGTGATGTTTAGAACCTGGAGAAGTAATTGAATTATCTTTGAAATAATGTAACATATCTCCAATGAACACATATATGAAGACATACATGAATATTAGATAGATAGCTATATAGATAGATAGATAGATAGATAGATAGATAGATAGATAGATAGATAGATAGACTAGATAGATATATAGATATATAAATAGATAGATAGATAGATAGATACATATATATATATATAGATAGATATATAGATAGATAGATAATTAGATTTTGTGAATGAGAAATGTGTCAATATAACTTGTTTAAAGGTGGAGATTAATAGTCATATTCATTGACATTAAAACGAGGAAACGAAACTGGTCAAAACTCTAATTTACCTTTAATGTTAGAAAAAACATATAGATTGGCTAATTGAGAAGAGAAGGTTGTTTTCATTAAAAAGGCAGCTGCTAACAGGGCGCCCTCTAGACACCTGAAAGTTTCAACCATTTCTTATCAAGATTGGTGATGTTCGGTACTAAAAAAATAACGACTCAATATACAGATCAGAAACAATTTAAAAGCAACTTTAGTATATTTACGACAATTACAATTTCAATTTTATTTGTTTCCAACAAAACATTTCAAATCAATTATAATCATTTACAAAGACTAAGGTATTGGAAACAAGAGGGGTCCACTAAAAAGCAGTGCTTGTACAAATGTGGACCCCTCAGATAATAATGAATAATTAAGTTAATACAATAATGAATTAATTACTACAAACGAACTAAAATATAGGAAAAAAGGGATGCCAACAGAGACGGAAATGGGACAAGAGAGAACATTACATGACTATGATAGAAGAAGACGGTGACGATACACAAAATAGACACTGCAAAAAAGAAAAGAAAAAGAAGAGAAAAATGAGATATCGGGGATACAAAAATAGTACAAAAGGATGAGCTGCATGTGGGGTTGAGAAGAAGCTGGCGTAAACTGGCGTAAGAAGCTGGCGTAAGAAGCTGGCGTAAATAGCTGGCGTAAATAGTCACTAGTGACTGAGTCGCCATTTAAGCCTAAACCCCCCAAAAAAAAGAAGCTGGGGAAGAAGAATTGCGCTTACGAGAGGAGATATGCATGGGAGGGCACAATAAAACATATCAAATTACATTCTGAGTCAGCGAGTAGAAAATACCTTTTTAACAAACAAACAAAAAGGGGAAAAAGGAAGAGTAAAAGAAGACTTGAGGACGAGGAAAGAATAAATGGGCGATATTATTAATGGTGTTCATAAGATTGTAATAAAAACAATTTCAATTTTTTCTTAAAAATATTAATTGATGGAGCATTTTTTACTTCATTACTTAAAGAATTCCATAATTTGGGGCCTTCATATATAAAAAGTATTTTGAGCTAAGAGGGTCCGCAAGAGAGATAAATGGAATTCTTCAGAATGTCTTGTTGGGTAATTATGCACTGAACTATTTTTAACAAACATTTCTTGAAAAACAGATGGCAACATATCATTATTATAAGTATACATAAATTGACCAAGTTGAAATAAATATAGATCTTTAACCTTTAAAATATTATTTTCAAAAAATAAAGCGTCTGTGTGGCAGCGAAATGGGGAATTACAAATAATACGAATAACCTTCTTTTGTAATCGCAAAACTTTATCTAATAACGTTTGATGCGTGTTGCCCCCAAACTAAGAGACCATAATTCAGGTATGGGAGTATCAAAGAACTATAAAGCATAATTAATGAATTCAAAGGAAGACATGTCTTTACTTTATAAATAATACCAATATTTCGAGAAATAATTTTACAAATATTATCAATATGATATTTCCAAGAAAGGCTATTATCAACCGTTACACCCAAAAATGTAATAAATGAAACACACTCCAATGGGGTGTTCTCCAAAACTATATTAGCAGGCAACGAATCTATAGATTTACTAAACAACATATATTTCGTTTTCTGGAGATTCAAAGATAATTTGTTCGCTCTTATCCACAATAAAATATTACTCATTTCAATATTAACTATTTCAACTAATCTATAAGGATCATTGTGAGAAAAACTAAATTTGTGTCATCAGCAAAAAGTACAAAAGACAATATATCAGATGATCAACAAAAGTCATTAATGTATAAAATAAATAAAAGTGCGCCTAATATACTACCTTGTGGAACACCACAATTTATATTACGGAAATCTGAAGAGTTATCATTTAAAAATACATACTGCTTTCTATATGAAAGATAGCTCCTGAACCACTCCAAGGCCATCCCACGTACACCAAAATGTGAAAGTTTATAAAGTAGAATATCGTGGTTAATCGTGTCGAAGGCCTTGGAGAAGTCCAGGAAAATGCCGACCATATGAGAAGATTTGTCGATAGCATGAGCTACTTTCTCAATAAAAGACAGTAATGCGTGTACAGTATTATGTTTTTCCCTAAAACCAAATTGAAGATTAGAAAAAATATAATTATTTTTTAGAAGGATACTGTCCGAAAATATATAATCTTTTCTAAAATTGTCGAAAAAGAGGACAATAAAGAAATCGGTCGATATTTGTTAACATCTAACTTATCACCCTTTTTGAACACAGGAATAACCTTAGCAATTTTCATAGCGTTGGGTACCTGACCATATAATAAAGACAAATTAAAAATATGAACGAGAGGATCCACAATGGAAGATATAATACCCTTTAAAATAAAAATTATTTATTTCATCATGGCCTGAACTTTTCTTAGTGTCTAGTTTCGATACAATATCTAAAATTTAATATCTATGAGTAGGAACAAAAAATATAGAATTTGAATTAGGCTGGCCCAAAAAATCAACAAAATGCTAATCTGAAGGGGGAATATTAACAGCAAGATTTTCACCAATCGATGAAAAATAATTATTTAAAATATTTAATATGTCCCTAGGATCCTACAATGTGTAGGCTTTATATATATTTTCTTAAATTATCGACATTAAAGGTAACGTTGAGTATTGGTCAAACTTAACTTTAGTAACCAAAACCTGCACGATTACGGTACAAACTAATAGTTATAACTTCACCATGCTCGAAAAGTATACACAATTACAAACGACAAAGTAAAACCCCTGTTATCATTAAAAAAAAGAGCCGTTACAACTCAAGAGTAAAATTAACTCTAGAGTACGCTAGCGCGAAGCGCTAGCGTTCTAGGACCTTCTTATACGGGACTGAAACTAAATATTGTTTTTGCACGCTAATTGTGCTTAAAATTATACATATAATACGGTACTTACCACCGATTTATTCTCCAATATGACTTGTGATCCAATTATCGGTTGGATTAAAATTATGGTTTTTCCCTCCATTCCGCTAAAAATCAGTGATTTATGGGCCTCCTCGACTTCCGATGCGAACGGCGAACGGCACTTGCAATACACTTGTACATGCGCGGTAAGCATAGGAGGACCTAGAACGCTAGCGCTTTGCGCTAAAAAGTGATGGCCGGACGTCAATCACTTTTATATTATATTTTGAAAGCAAATTTCACAACAATGAGAGCATTTGAATGGGAATTATTATTATTTCCCATGTTTTTTTTATTGATCTTTCACATGGAATTGAAATCAACCAAATCAGTTACAATTAATTTGGGGGGGGGGGGGGCACTTCGGAAAATACCAATACTCAACGCTCCCTTTTTTTATCTAATTTTAGCTGTTTCTAAACTGACTTTGTTCAAACAAAGTTTATATTTTGACTTCGTACTCTTTCAAATATTACACTTTGTTTCTGTATTGCCTCATACATTATGTTCTGAAGCGCCATCATAATCAAAATATTCTATCCCTTTAATCGAATTAAATCGAATAATGTTTTGTTACACTTAATACACGTGGGGCATTTACCCCTCTCCCTTATTCCCCTAAAAGTATACTTCCTGGGGGGGAATAATTGTTACCCCCCCCCCCCCCTCACCACCACCCACCCACCCACCCACACACACACACACACACACGCGCACACACACACACACACACACACACACACACACACACACATACGCACACACACGCACACACACACACACGCCAAAAAGTGGGGGATATATCCCCCCCCCCCCCCCCATCCCCAAGGATCTACGCCGTGTGCCCCAAATACATATTGGGGGATTATGCCCATGAACCTGAAACTATGACTACGTATTTGATTTTTTTAATTTAAATATTTACAATGAGCAACAATACTCCAGCATTGTTCAAATATTGACATAACGAAAATACACCGCTATAACGGCCGCGGGTTTGCACAGAGCGCTTGTACATGTATACCTATATAGCATGTGGCATTCGAGGTTCGACATGTAATATTCAATTCAATTCAATTCAAGTTTGGTTTATTAAAAAAAATCACTGAGTAAAAAGTCCGAAGACTAAACAAGTCAGTTTACAATGTATAAAGCATTTAAAAATATAACAAAGTAAATAAAAAACATAAACTAAATAGTTTATAAATGAGATAATTAATGAGTTAATGCAAATGTGTTTATCGACTACCAAAACAAATTGCAATGGTAAAAACCAAAGAAATTCAGTAAGATATATCAAATATATTTACGCATATAGTTCATTATAATTATTGTACCTAATAATACCGTGATAATTAAAGGAGTAGTTCAGTTTTGGTATAGAGGGCGCTGCATGAATGTTTTGTTTGTTTGTGAGGTAACGAACAACTGAGTGTTATATTTGAAAGAGCATTTCAATAGAGGTTTTTATACAGTTGTTGATGACCTATCTATTTAATACTTATTTTAACAAAACATCACATGCACAATTTTTCATTTGAAATGGTTGGAACGTATGAGTTTTTAGAAGGCGCCCTTTTGAGTTTTAACGGCTCTTTTTTATGATAATAGGCTTTTTTCTTAGTTTTGTGTATTTTTTTTATACGTTTCGAGGATTGTGGAGTTACAACTATTATAGTTTGTATAGTTTGCAATGTTATGGTGCAGGTTTTGGTTACTAAAATTTAGTTTGACCAAAACTATACTGTCCCTTTAACAGAGTACTGGGTTAACTATTGCAGGGCTCTACCAAATTAGAGGGGGGGGGGGGGAAGTGTGTCAAGTCAACCAATCAAGACAATCAATACCAACAACTAATATAAGGTGAGTTGATTCAAGCGTGAACAACATCCCAAAAATGAAAAACATAAACCGGCCAAAATGTAAACAAGAACAAAATACTATGAAGAATACCATGATTTTCTATAGATTTTTCAAAATCTAGTTTGTTGCATTAGAAATGTGACAGAAACGAACAAATTTCCTGAGAATGTAAGGAAAGTAATGCCCTCTTTGCATAATTCACTAGGAAATTCATGAAGGTGATAATTGATTGGCAAATATCTATTAGAAGTGCTAACTACATAGAGAGTGTACACAGGGAAACGCCAGCTGACGACATACTAGCAAACTGTGCCATGATCACCGACCTATACCACTGGATACAGCGTGCTGTACAGTGCCGCATTCACTGCGCTGAAGCCGCCGCACAAAACCGGAAGTAGTTAAAAGTACTCCATTGCATTGCGCATGTCGATATACGTGTGTATTGGAAATGTGTGTAAATAGTGCTTGCAGATTGAATTCTTTATGTTCGTACACACAAAATAACTCTCGATTTAATTTGTAATTATCAGGGATGCCAGTTTTAAGATAGTTATATAAATACGTTATATGAATACCAGGCTCATTTCGAGACATTTTACACACAATTATGGTATTCTATGCCCAGCGGCTTGCTTATTATTTTGTTTTCTTTTTCGATTTACCTCTCTTTTTTGGCGGGGGGTGGGGGAGGAGGGGGCTGGGTTGAGAAAAAACTATTACAACGAATGTTGTAATAATAATACTGTACTAATAATATTTATCATATAATTGATTTTAAAAAAAGGGAGGGAAATGCTTGAATACTTTAGTACCATAAACCGAGATGACTATATGGCCACAGGGGTGACTTTGGCCACTTTTTGAGATGAATATATTTTCATCAAGCCTCACTTAATAGAACAAATTTCAAATGTATTCTTGTCGGGTTATGTATAGAATCAGAAATTAGTTCTAAATAGTAAAACTTTATGAAAATACATCCTCAAAAAGTGGCAAAAGTCACCCTGGTTTACGGTAGCATGCTTCTCAATAATTAACTGAACTTTGGACAATATATTATGTGGGTGTTTTTTTGTTACTATATCACAACCAATCACCTTATATATCATCACATTTCTCATTTCCCCATCCCCCATTTTTATTCGCAATATATCCAATTCCCTCTTTTCACAAAGCTGAGTTAATTACCAAAGCGCACACATGACACCCAAGTACACATGACAACACACACACACACACGCACACATGCGCACAGACACACCCACACACATATACACACACACACACACACACACGCACACACACACACACACACACACACACACACACACACACACACACACACACACACACACACGTACACACGCAGAAACATGCAAGCAAATCAAATGATAAAATATAAACAAACACATATAGGTCCCGTTGCAGAAAGAGATAAATTCAAATGTAAGTTACAATGGATTGTAAGTCAGAAACTTTGCATGTTTCACCCAATCAGATTTGTGCATTGCTGCATATTCAGAATACATGATCTGACTTACAATTACTGATAACAGACAATCGATAGCATCTCTTTACAAATAAAGAAGCAATTCGCACTGTCATATAAAATGTAATTACAACTGTTGTTGTTTTCTATTTCTGAGTCAATAAATATGCATATATGTTCATTTCATATGCCAAAGCCAGTGATACAATTCGATACATGTACTTCATACACACGTTCATGTAATTAATACTTGATCTTCAAAAGCTTCATTTCCCTATATTGAAACTCTAAAGAATAAAGAAACCTAGATATTGATTTCACATAATACATGGCATAAAAATAGACACACATCTTCCCTTTACAAATCTCCAGAAACTCCTTTCTGGTTCAAAACATAGTGATGGCTGATGCTACTTTTGAGGTTTGACAGATGTCTAATGTGTCGATAAGCCATAAGGTATAGGTTACATGTGCTCGCTGTCATGCATCTGATCAGAAAATCCAGGAAAAAATAATATGTCAAATAGTTCTTTCACTACATTTTAACATTGTACATACACAATGAAGTGGTTTGAGCTTTCAGGTACACAAACTTCAACTAATTTTTACAATATAAATACATTTACTAGGAATTATAAAAAACAAAAAACAAAACGATTTTTATAAATTCTCCTAACATGAAATATTTCATGGCAAAACAAAATTAACACATGTAGTAAGGGTGTCTTACTACACTATTTTGCTCTATAGCTCGATCACGGTAAAACTGTTTTGAGGAGTCAATCATACACACTTTGAGCATTATTTGATTATGCTAATATCATTTAGCTGTATTTATAGAAGTTGATGGCGATGAAACGCTAATCTAAAAGGTCAGAATGCAATTAATTACAGTACACAATGTCCTTTACGCCCATGCACGGCCTCACGGTGTGGCGCCTGGGCACGCTTATAGACTTAATGTATTGTTTGTGATTATGCGCTATATAAAAATGGTTTATTGTTATTGTACTATTGGGCACGAGTTCAACTATTACTATTATCTATAATCTCCATTCAATTAAGGAGACTTTTAAAAATCATTTTTCATTACCCTGTTACCATAAGCTGGCATGATGATTGTTACGTTATACATCTATGACACGCCATGAAAAGGTACACAATGGCACATGCTGCTGCCTGGCTTCAAGTCAAATAGATAGGGCGCTGCTGCTGTATCCATCCTAGAATGCAGTCGATGGCTAGTGAGAAGAGGCATCTCATCAGGAATCTAAGTAAGAGAGAAAATAACAGATCAGATGTTTAGTTTTACATGCAAGGCCAGCAAGGTAAAGGACAAGTAAGCTGAGCACTTTTGACAAAATGTGTATTTAATTTCAGGATTTATAGACCAAACTATCAATACCAAACTATGATTTAAAAATTTTAAAATTAGATTTAGCCACATTTTCATTGATAGATGCATTATGCGCTATATATGGCTACTACTAGTAGAACTGTAGTAAGCTTTAATTTAATAATTTGACATACAATACATACATCTGTTACATGTATACATTTTTAATTTTAAAAATCAAATTCTTGTGTTTGGAAAGTTAACTTGCCCTTTGCGCTTTAATTTTCGGTCACTGGATAGCCCAATTTTGGCATTCAATTAAGAAAGTAAGTTTATAAAGCATAGACCATGTAGTCAACAATATAAAGAATTGATATCGCCGTGAAGCCAGTTTTTGCAAACGTGACCGAAATCAGATATGTAAGACGGAATACCGTAAACAGATTGTGAAATAATTTATTAATTTCGAAAATAATATCGCTAGTGTTATTCGTTTGTCTCGCAATGTATGGTCAACATGGAATCTAAAAGATCACGACGTTTCGTATGCCGCTGCAATACTTTGTCAAGTGATATAAAATAATGTAAACAATCGTGTTTTATGCTCTCGTGCGGCTCCAAACCGCGTTTGTTCAATCAATTTATTAATTGATATAAAATAACACCAAATGCTACAATTTATTGTAAAACATGCGACAAATAAGAGAATTGATTCATGAGAGCTTAAATAGGAAGAAACAAGAGTTAAAACCTTATGAATTACCCAAATGTAATGTAAATTGTTTACCACACAAGTGACGAAAACTGCGTGATTCGCAGGGGCGTAGACAACGGGGGGGATGAGGGGGATGCATCCCCCCCACCTCACAAGGTGGGGGGGATGACATGTACAATCATCCCCCCCAGGTTTTAGGGAAGGATATATTTTGTTGTGTGTATCTATACGAGTGGAAAAAAAAAATATTACTTGTATGCATAGGCGTACCCAGGGGGGGGGGTTTGGCGGTTCAACCCCCCCCCCCCCCCTTTGACCCAAAAATGGCTGTAAGGGGGGGGTTTGAACCCCCCTTTTCACATTTTAGCTGGTCTCGAGACTACTTTTAAGCCGTCTTGACCGTCTAAAACCTGGTCTCGACTGACTAAAACGTGGTAACAACCGACTAAAACCCGATCTCGGTACCAAAAATTGTCAAAGATCTCCGGTATCGGGTTCGAAAATTGTGAAAGTATTTGGACTGAGAGAGTTAAATGAACCTGGTCTTGGTCTCGACAATTCTGAAAGTACTTGGTCTCGGCTTCGAAAAGCCACTGAGAGTGGTTTTCAACTTTGAAGGTACTTGGTCTCGGGCTCAAAAATTGTGAAAGTACTTGGTCTCGACTTTGTTAAAATTTATGGTTACCCCCCCCCCCCCCCCCCCCCCCACTGAGAGGGGTTTTCAACTTTGAAGGAACCTGGTCTCGGTCTCAAAAATTGTGAAAGTACTTGGTCTCGGCTTAGAAAATTGTTTACGGAACCCCCCCCCCCCCCCCCCACTGAGAGGGGTTTTCAACCTTGAAGGAACCTGGTCTCGGTCTCTAAAATTGTGAAAGTACTTGGTCTCGGCTTTGTTAAAATTTATGGTTACCCCCCCCCCCCCCCCCCACTGAGAGGGGTTTTCAACTTTGAAGGAACCTGGTCTCGGTCTCAAAAATTGTGAAAGTACTTGGTCTCGGCTTAGAAAATTGTTTACGGAACCCCCCCCCCCCCCCCCCCCCCCCCACTGAGAGGGGTTTTCAACCTTGAAGGAACCTGGTCTCGGTCTCAAAAATTGTGAAAGTACTTGGTCTCGGCTTCGAAAATTGTTTACGGAACCCCCCCCCCCCCCTCCCCCCACTGAGAGGGGTTTTCAACTTTGAAGGTACTTGGTCTCGGCTTCGAAAATTGTTTACGGAACCCCCCCCCCCCCCCCCCCCCCCCCCCCCCCCCCCCCCCCCCCCCACTGAGAGGGGTTTTCAACTTTGAAGGTACTTGGTCTCGGGCTCGAAAATTGTGAAAGTACTTGGTCTCGAAATGAGAGGACTTCCAAGCAATTGCCTTGGTCTCAAAATATTTGGGCAGGTGGTCTCGGCCGCGAACAAATTAGTCTTGGTCCGGTGAACTGAACAGCAAATCATCCCCCCCAGGTGTAAGAACCTGTCTACGCTACTGGTGATTCGCCACTAAATTGCCCAGGTGCTTGAAGACATGACACAATTAATAGTATGTGGGGCACATGTAAAACGTAAAGACACAAGTGAATAAATCAATATTGCTTTTTGTCACACCTAATACATTTACTCACCAATATAGGGCTCTTCTGCAGTAATCAAACTTCCTTTTCATTCCATCAAATAAAACTCACGATGCCAGAATATTGCGTTTTGAGTCCTCGAAAATGACAGATATAACACGCAAGTGAATGGAGCACTTTATTTTGGTGGAGTACTTTTAGATATTTCGGACACTGTCGCTGGCTTCATGATGGGGGCGCTGTTGCTGTATCCAGTGGTATAGATCGGTGGCCATGATACGTAAATGCGATGGAAGAACTGCGCAGGTTGTCATGACAAAGCGTCCACGTACATTGATAACTTAGGCGTAGGAGGCGGGGGCGGGGCAGCCCCCCCCCCCCCCCTGGAGTTTTTAAAACGGCCATGTTTGGTCGAAACGCACCTGAAATTCGGGCAAATTATTTCACATTGGGGCAAAATCATGTCATTTTCGGGCAAAGTCATGTCATATTTTCGGGCAAAGTCATGTCATATTCGGGCAAAGTCATGTCATATTCGGGCAAAATAATGTCCTATATTCGGGTAAAATCATATTCGGGCAAAATCATGTTACATTCGGGCAGGGTCATGTTACATTCGGGCAGTGACATGTCATGTAAATTTCGGGAAAAACTGCTTAGCAAAATCGTGTCATTTTGGACTAAACAATTGCAAATATGTAATTTTTGGGGATCAAAGAGGCGAGGACCTTTTTTTTATTTTGTTTTACTTGTCAGGTGAAAATTCGAAAATTCGGGCAAAAGACCACAGCCCTCCTGGGAAGAACGTGCCCCTACACCTATGTTTGATAAGAGAATATTCCATATACGCGTATGAATATATAATTATATAATAGCGTTTTGGCGAGAAAAACAAAATCCATCATAAATAAAGTCATTACTCACATCTCCTTTACTCGGATACGTTCATACGTATATGAATGCAAACAAAATTACCCGCTCAGTGAGCTGCGATCGATGATACTACATGATCATCGTACCACTTGATTACTTCTTGATATCCATCTGTCCATGGTCAAGAGTTGTGTTCAATTTGTTTTACGTTCACCTGTATACTTTTAAAGCTGATCGCGATTCGTCAACAGGAATAGACAGAAAAGGACTTACAAAGCTCATCACGTGTTGTCGACAGAACAGGAATTGCAGTTGCTATTTTACATCTGGAGTGAGAATGGCCATGATGACGTTGAAGAGAAAACAGGTAATTGCAATATGAACCCCTCTAAAAAAGTCCCGCAATTCAATTTTGAACGTTGATATTTATTATTGTATCAAACGATCTTACTCGAATTTGATATATAATTGGCAAGCATGTTCATTCCCCTTTACATCGACGCCTCATTTGTAATGATAATGTAATTATGGTATGTGCAGCAGAGCTGAATATGGAGCCGTGTCAAAAGCGAAATGTCGCAAAATACAACGTTATTGTCAATGGTAATTCTATTTTGTTTGGGGATTTACATGTGTGTTGAATAGTCACACAATAACGATGCATTTTGCAACTTTCCAATATTGACCGGGCCCCATATTTAGGTGTAATGCACATTCCATAATTACATAACCATTACAAATGGGGTATCAATCCATGTAAAGAGAAATAAAACAGGCTTTTCAATGATACCTTATTCATGTATAAGGACAAGAGAGTAATTAACGCTCAAACTTGAATTGCGGAACTTTTTTGCTTTTACCGGTCAAGTGGTCATTATTCAAATTCGATTTTCTTAGCGTGCTGTTCTCCACATTCACGTTTAAGATTGATTTCGTATAATTTGGATGTAATACTCCAATACATTTTAATTATTGTTTTAACATAATTTATAATTATAGCCCTATTCCTTACATTGTGAGATGCTTGAATAAAAATACTAATTAGATACCTTAAAATCCCCATGTATATTGATGCATGTAATACATTAGACACGTAAGTTTTGTACTATTATAATATACTGATTTGATTTGATTTGATTATTGTGTTATAATTGTTCACGCACATAATTCCGATCTGTATTATTATGATTATGATGCTTCCTATCTTTATTATGATGCTTCCTTTGTGTGAGGCATTTGTGTATAATAACGGGTAATTATACTTTGATGGTAAAAATGCATTTATTCACCCTTACGAATTGTATTGGATAATTGATTTGTACAAACTAGTTATTACAGCGAGATACAGTACCTTATAATTGTACATTTAATACTTTTGACTTTAAAAGTAAGTGTTGATTATTATAAGCTATTGAACCAAACCAAAACACTCTTATTGAAATGCATTTGAATTCGCATTTTTGTGTACGAGTCTCAATTTACGGGTGATATCATTATATCCATAATCCATGTAATTGAATAGAGTTAGTTAAGCCATTGAATGCAATACATTATAATTCATATATCATATCATTCTATTCGGATAATTAATTATTACTAATTTTCAAGAATTGCTGCTAGTTTATGTAGTTTTTGTATAAATCTTTAACTTGCTTAGTAAGTGTTATAAATATTAATTTATAAGTATTTTAAATTTGATAAATTTTACTTTTAAATATTAAATTTGCATTAGAAAATCGAATTAATACACGATGCCTTAATATTATATTATGGGCTTTTGTTATTACTCATTTCATGTATCAATATATAAAACAACATTATTACTCACTGTCGTTGGTTAGTAATTACGGCTAATTCGTTATTCTATTAATTTGTGATTGAGCTATATTATGTAATTTTCGTAAATTTTTAACTAGCCCAGTAAATGTTACAGCAGTCATAATGGTTTTAATGTTATCTTAAAATATAAAATTTGCATTAGGAAATATAAATTGATACATGATGCCTATTGATTTTTCTAATCACTTAATTATTGATTAATCGATATACAAAATAATAATATAAGTTACTGTCTTTCGTTAGTATTCATGCCTAATTTGTGATACTATTCAGGTATATTATGATTTATTTCTCTAATTATTGTATATAATATATTAAGGTTTCTTTATACCTCGTGAGTTCATTAATGTTATTTCCATGTTTGTAAATATTGTTGCAAATGACACTGCAATTCAGCTTGTAGCTGTGAATGTGACATTTTGTTGAATAAAATACCATTATTATTATAATATAATATATAGGGCCAACTTGATTTATATAGAGCCTATTATGATTGATAATCATCTCTAAGCGCTTTACAATGATATTATTACCCCGGTCATAGGTTACAATGCAAACCAGCACACATTGTGTGCACCATCTCCACTCCATGGGGAGCATTCCCTCCAAGCGGCTCATGGGCATTGAGAAGATCTTTCACATAAAGGCTTTCACCTCCTACCGGGTCCCCATTTATACACCTGGGTAGAGAGCAGCAATGTAATTTTAATATATATGAATGATATTGTTAATGCATCACAACTCCTACCATACGTTTTGTTCGCAGATGATACTAACGTATTTTATTCACATAAAGACTTAAATATTCTTATCACAACCCTCAATTTATAATTAAGTATATTATCATCTTGGTTCGAATCCAACAAACTCTCTCTAAATATTAATAAAAACGAATTATACACTCTAAAAATGAAGGTGTTAAAAAACGAGTGCTGCTCGCGATCGTGCACCTGGAGCAGCTAATTTAGCACTACAAGTGTGAAGAAAAGTCTGCGAGGTGCTAAAAGATCGATGCTAAAAACTGGTGCTGTGAGAACAGCACCATAACGTGCTAAATTCGTAACAATAGAAACTGTATGATACTTTCGTTAGAGTGCACTCGGCTTCCCGTGATGCGAGTTAGCTCAGTCGGTATCGCGTCTGACTTGGACGCGTGGGATCCAAGGTTCGAATCCTACTATTGGACATCTTTATCCTGCTTCTTTTACCACGAAATACATATGAGCTAAATTAAGTTCTGAGTTAACGGAAGCCACCCCTCCCCCCGTATTATCTTTTAGCACTATGGGTTTTATTCATCACACACAATGTGGATTTCTCAGCACCAAAAGTGCAAATTCGGTAACACCTCAAGTGGTGCTAAACTAGCACTTGTACTAGTGCCAAACCAGCACAGGCGGTGCTGTCCCTATGCGAGCACCGAACAGGTGCTGAATGTAGCCCTCCAAGTGCTAAAAACAGCACTTCTGTTTTTTGAGTGTATGTATTTCAAAAACATACACTCGAAACATGCACTTCATTTTAATATATGATGACACACGCAGTACCCCGGGGTACCGTTGTACCCCGGTATCCCGCGTTGTGTAGCGCCATCTTGTGTCCACTCGAAGTACAACCGTATTGCGTTGTGCATGCAGTGCAGCGCGCAATTGTATGCACGCTATACCCACAGTACAGCCCTAAAAATTAAATAAATAATTAAACAAAATGGCGGATTTTCGTCTGGTACCCCAGGGTACTGTTTATGTCATCATATGTATAGATGACATGCTTGAAAAAGAAGTTACACAATTCTTAGGTGTAATGATTGATTCAAATTCAACTTGGAACAGTCATATTAATAACATTTGTATTTGGAAAATACTGCTGAAAACTGCTTGTCTACTAAACAATCGAGCATGGCACACAGAGGGAATAACACTGGCGTACTGGTGGGGGGGGGGGGGGGGCTTGGGGGAGGCTCTTGCCCCCCCCCCCCCCCCCAACAAAAAAAATAAAATAAATAAATAGAAATAAGTAATAATAACAATAATAGTAATTGTTATAATAATAATAATAATAATAATAATAATAATAATAATAATAATAATAATAATAATAATAATAATAATAATAATATTCATAATTATAATTATAATTATAATTATAATAATAATGATAATGATAATAATAATAATAATAATAATAGTAATTAAAAAATAAATAAAAAATAGATAAATAAATAATTAATTAATTAATTAAATCATGACTTACTTCTAATTTGATTATACATTTATTGAGACATGATAAATCTGATTCTACTTCGTGTCAAGTCGAATTTTCAACTTAAGTATGCACCAGATTGCATAATTTCAAGTACAAATTTCCCTTACCGTGCCAGGGTGGACACCTCCTCCCATCAAACAATACCCCCTCTCGGTCGCCTTCGCTCCCTCAGGAATCGGTCTTGTCTATATAATTATATACGCTTGGTTAACATTGTTCATGTTTTTGTAACATAAATAATGTGGCATTTGGTGCAATGTTTGAACTGTATATGTCTGTATATAATGTTTGGGTTGCATATTGTACATGATATTTTCTTCCCAAAATAAACATAACTTTTTGTTTCCAGTCAGTAGAATCATGACGCACTTACCCACATAATAGTATGTGGAGTCAAGTCCGTATTTCCTTCCTAGGTATGCACCAGATTGCACAGTTTTAAGTCTCAATATGCAAAAGAGGGGGACACCCTCTCCCACACCCTCCCCCGCTCAGTCGCTTCGCTCCCTTCGCAAATGCCCAGATTCACCACTTGCTCAAAGTTGGCAACCCTGCCATTATTCTATGCGAACGGCTCATTACGCCACTGCGGTGTAGCATATTATAATTGGTTAAAACATGTAAGATACAAGGCTAACTCGAGGACTCCCGCTTGTATTGTATTTATGATTATATTGAAACTTTGGCCTTTTACGACTTTTAGATGGTCTCCAAACCACATTTTAGCGGTCTCGACCAACATTACCAATTAAAGGCCTCGGTCTCGAACATTTTGAAGAATCCTGGTCTCGGTCTCTAAAATGCTAATATTTCTCGGTCTCGGCTTCGAAAATTGTCTACGGACTAATCTAATGTATTTTTCACAGACTAACCTCTTAAGTTTGTTATTGTTTTTGTCAAATTATTGGGGGGCACGTGCAACGACACTGCCGGCCTTGCAGACCAAGCACATATTTTAATTATTGATATTGTAACGGCCGTCTGTCTATCTCTCGTCTTGAATTGTTGCAGGATGTTAATGTTTTATTATGTCGTGAGAGAGGGCGTCGTGACCGTAACCCGACCTTTAGGGTGTTATACTCTAGGATTCGTGAAGGATGTTAAATCGGAGTCCGAGCGGTAAGACTTGGAATCGCTAGAGCGTTAGGTCGTTATTTATAAATGTGGGCGATGGATTCTTTAACCAAAATATATGGTTTTAGGGATAGAAAGGGGATTTCAAAGATCTTGTGTGGGGTGATTGTTCAGCGTATGCAAATAATGCAAAATCAATAAAACTCTAATTAAACTTGTATTTAAAGGAACAATAAACGTTTTGAACTTTATTCACCTGAGTACAAGTCAAAATACAAATATCATTTATTCGCCACTGTCTAACTTGTAAGGCTACACTAAATCTTAAGCAAGCTATCAGTCTATATAATTAGACTTGCATATTTATCTTATAAATTCTCAAGACTCAAAAATGTAAGGGAATATTTATTTATATAAAGTAATTCGCATACCTAAGCGAAGGGCAAGACGCTCTATACAGCGTAATTGAAAGATTAAACGAGAACTTGTTTGAGATTTAATCTCAATTATATAAGTAATAAAAATGAGGGATTACGTCATATGAAGACCCCGCCAGTGCGCATGCGCTAATCTGCAATATTCGTAGATAGTGAGGATGTGCCTGCTGAATCAACAGAAAGATTACGAGAACTATAATTAATACCCAAAACAAGGGAGGGTACGGGAGGGACGTAATCCCTCATTTTTATTACTTATATAATTGAGATTAAATCTCAAACAAGTTCTCGTTTAATCTTTCAATTATACTACGTAATACCATTTCGGGATTACGTCATATGAAGTTTCGAAGCTCAGCAGGCACATCCAATCCTGAGAACAATATAATGTAAAAATACATTTATTGAGAGAAAGGTAGCACATGACAAATATGCTAGTAACACGGTAATCAACTGACCTTGCAATTGTGATGTCATCGAGTTGACACCTGGCCGTGTCTCGTGAGTGTCCGTTTAAGACTTTATGAGAGCACCTGTGAAGTTAGCGCCCCTGTTCTCCACTGGTTTCATGTAATAGGATCGAAATGTCCTTTCCGAAGACCAGCCTGCCTGGGCTAGGATATGCTTGATAGGTAGGTTTGCACTGTTTGCTGCTGAAGTAGCTGCAGCTCTAGTAGAATGTGCTTTGTAGATGTCTGTGTTGATCCCCGCCGAGGTCAACGTTTCCTTCACCCATCTGGCGATAGTCTGTGTAGTAACGCGTTTGTGCGGTTTCTTGAAGCTGATGAACAGGTAGCGTTCACCACCTCTGATACTTTCTGTTCTGCGCAAGTAATGTCGCAAGTAGTTAAGTACACAAAGCCTCCTGTCTGGTGGATATGCCTTCATTTTCAAGTTGAAGTCCACATTCCCTGGTTTCGATTGTTTTAGGAGGTCCTTAAATATAAACACAATTTCGCTGCCCTTGATTTTCATGTAGTCAAGATGCAAGCTGTGTAGAGACTGGACCCGCTGGGCCGATATCAGTGCCATAAGTGTGCACAGTTTCATAGTTAAAGTTTTTAGCGTGAGCGAATTCGCTGGTGCCCACTTCCGTAGATGGTTAAGCACTAAGTTCACATCCCAAATCTCCTTATATCTTGGCGCTGGAGGGCGTAATTGGAATGTTCCCTTACAAAAACGACTAACAAGAGGATGAGTTCCAACTGAACACGTCGAGTCCTCGAGTACTAGAAACGCAGACAAAGCGCTGCGTGCAGAATTAATGACACTGTAACTAGCTTTTTCATTTTCAAAAAGTTCTGATAGGAAGTCAACGACTTCAATTGATCTCGCCTGGAGATAGTTCAAGCCTTTCTTACGGCAGTATGCCTTCCATTTCTTTATATAAACGGCATAATTTTTAGTTGTTGATGCTCGCCACGATGCTGCTATTACATTGATAGCCCTTGCACTTAAACCTTTACTTTCTAGTGGCTGGCGCAGCACCTGCAACAAAGCAAATCAAGTTGATTATTAAGAGGGTGTGGCTCATTAGTAATTGGTTGCGCTAGTAAGTCTGGTCTTCTAGCAATGAACATGGGTTCCCCGATAATCATGCTTTTTAACAGAGGAAACCACGGTTGTGTAGGCCAGTTAGGAACTACTAGCAGGCCTGTTGCATCATCACATTTTATCTTTTGCAAGCATTTTGCGATGAGGCAGAAGGGTGGGAATGCGTAGAAACTCAATGGTTTCCAGTCGATTGTGAAAGCATCGACTGTCTCAGCTCCAGGGTCAGGCAGCCATGAGATGTATCTATCAATTTGCTTATTTAATCTTGATGCAAATAGATCAATTTCTGGAGGACCAAATTGCTGTGCAATTTCTTTGAATGCATCTGCATTTAACATCCACTCTGTCCTGTGGTTAAAGTGTCTAGACATGTGGTCTGCCTCTGTGTTTAGTTTCCCTGGTAAATGGGCAGCTGATACCCATATGTTTCTACTCATGCACCATTTCCAAATGTTTCTGGCTGCCTCATTACAATCTGGGGACTTGCATCCACCCATATTGTTGATGTATGCTACTGCAGTTACATTATCAACACGGAGCAGTACATGAACATTTCCCATGTCAGAACAAAAGGATTTGATGCCAAACCCGGCAGCTACCGTTTCGAGGTAGTTTATGCCATGCTGCCTTGCTTTTTGCAGCTCTTTTTCATTCCATCTACCGCCTGTGCCTGTTCGGAGGTTAGTGGCACCCCAGCCAGCTCCGCTGGCATCCGTGCGCAACTCAAGATCTGGTTTAGGTCTTCTAATTTGGGCGAATGAAGACGAAACATGTTCGACCCACCATTGAAGTTCGCCCTTGGCTTCATTTGAAAGTGTCATTTTCCTATCGTAATGACCTTTGTTCAATTGTAGTGATGCAATTTTATCTCTTTCTAAAGTACGATAGAAGAGAGGCCCATATTGGACCGCTGGGAAAGTTGCAACAATCTTCCCAATAACCCTGGCAACGTGCCTTATAGAGGGCTCCTTATTATCAATAAGTTCTCGACAGAGGCGTTCGATTTCGAGCGCTTTGCATTCTGGGAGTCTGATTGTCATAGTTTCTGTGTTCAGAACAAAGCCAAGGAACAAAATCTCTTTGGTGGGTGTCAGTACCGATTTTTCATGGTGAATGATAAACCCGAGTTGCGCAAGGATGTCAGTGCTAGCTTTGACAGCTTCTATGAGCTTTTCTTTGTCCTCTCCAATGAGGATTATGTCATCCAAATATCCTACCACAACATGACCAGCTTGTCTGAGCTTTGAGAAAACTGGCTTTAGCAATTTCGTGAATAGTCTAGGTGCAGTACTGAGACCATTGGGCAATGCTTTAAACTGCCAGCATTGACCATTGAAAATAAATTTGAGGTATTTCTTATCCTCTGAGTGAATCGGTACTGTGTAATATGCATCTCGGAGATCGACTGAGGCTAGGTAATTGTCAGGGGATACAAGGTCCAACACCGTGTGGATATTATCCATTTTAAAATGCTGATACAACATGCATTTATTCAATTCTGAGAGATCAAGGATTAAACGTACACCTCCATTCTTTTTTGGCCTAGTAAAAATATTAGAAATGAATTCACCCTCTTCATGATCACAGGGCTCAATAACATTTTTACTATGGAGGCTATTTATCTCTTCTTGTATGCATTTAGCGTCAGTGACGCTTCTTTTATATTGTCTGGCCTTCAATTCATGAAAGGCTTGGACTTTTTCTTCATCAAATTCGATTTTGTATCCCGTGACAGCCCTAATAACAATAGGGTCTGTAGTTAATTCTTGCCAATTTTTCTTAAAAAGACTCAGTCGACCTCCAACTTGTGGGTTATTAGCATTATTAGTCAAGTCATTATTTTCATTTGAAATATGATTAGAGTGTGGTTCACTCACCTTGTCTTGACTTGGGAGTTCTACTTTCTCCTCTGCTGGCCTGAGGGGCCCTTTTGGGCACCTGGCGCTTGAGTCTGTGGCTGTCTTTGAGCCTGAGTCTGAGTGTGCGGAGGCAGTCTGCCCCTCCTGTTCTGTCTGTACCCTAAAAAAGGGGCACTCGGCGATCCTGACATTGGCCTGGAATACGCCTGGGCTTGGCTCTGTGAGTCCCAGCGGCGTCCCGGTGCATTGTAGCCACGTCCCCGGTAGGGATGCGAAGCAAAGCGGTGATTGGATTTTCCCCTCATCACACCGGCCGATGCCAGTTGCTGATCTTTCAGATCCTTGACCTGCTTGCCGAGGTCATCACCGAACAAAAGCCGTGTGGCTGGCAGAGTCGGTTTGCACAGGTGTGTGAACCTTGCATTCAAGTCAGGTTTAATTAGCTCTTTTCGTAGGCAATTGAGCTCAAAGTTGGCGTTGCAAATCAGCGCCAAGGCATCTTGCTGTGTGTCAGAAATATCACCCGTAGAAACGGAGCGAGTAAATGCAGAGATGCCACGAGTGAGTGATCTTTGCACTCTCTGTAATTTCAGGTCACGACTTTTAGTCGTCGTAGGCAGATAGTCCCATATCGGGGGGTTCACCTTTGGTGTATCTATTATCTGACAATTGCTCGGAACTGGATATTTAGCAGAGACTTCTTCAAGAACTTTCACCTCTAATTGGTGTGTCATAAGGTAGGAAGTGGATTGGGCTACCTCTTCTTCAATCGGGTCTCCAATATCCGATACCATTGCAAATTTTGCGGCAATCGAGGGAATGACAAAATGATCAGGTTGCGGCATGTCCGCGTCAAAAGTCTCGTCTTCCGAGCCGGCGCCTGCCTCCGCATCAGCGGGCGGGCCGTAAAAGTTCATGAGCCCAGTGGGCGGAACGTCATTCCCGTGCTCGATAAGAGGCCGTTGCACGTAATCTTCTTCGCCGCTTGCCCCCGTGGGGCCGCGGAAAGTAGATGGGAGCGAGCTACCTGTGGCAGCCGTGGGTTTCGCAACGGGCAACGCCTCAACGACTCGCGCTAAAAGCGCTTCCATTTTATCCAGTCTGTTGTTAAATGTGGATAAGGGAACCGTAGATTTCCCTTTCTGACCCTTTGGGTCATTCTGTTTCCCTGTCTCGCCCGTTGCCTGTGGCTCCGAGTTTGACTTCGATTTTGCTTTCCCCGATCCACTCTTGCTAGCTTTGCTAGCTGCGGTCGTACCGCCAGAGTTGGATTTCTTTAGCCCGTCAGAGCCCGTGGCTCCCGCGCTAGGCTTTGCCTGAGACGCGGACGGGCGGCATGCAGCCGTGCTGCTTTCCATTTTGGAAATGGTAATTTCCGACTCAAATTTACACTTCGAAAATACAAGATTTCGAACAAAAATTTGTTCCAAAAGAACGAGAATATATAAAATAATCTGATAGGTCGGATTGTTACCTGTAAAGGTCGGGGATTGCGCTGATAATTAGCAATTCTCTAGGTAAACGAAAGGCGTCCTTTCACTAGAAAATACACGCGACTGACGAATTGCAGATTAGCGCATGCGCACTGGCGGGGTCTTCATATGACGTAATCCCGAAATGGTATTACGTAGTATAATTCATTAGTTAATTATCATTCCACATTGCCATTGTTTTTGTTTACCTTTATATAGCTAGGGGGTAGGTAAAATGACAGCAATAAGATGCTGTAACCCAAAAAGACGCTTAAGAGCGTACGTAAGACGCTAGATGATAGCGTAAGGCCCGCAGGCTGGCGCAAGAAGTACTCGATTATATTGAAAAACTACTTGTATTTATACCAAAGACGCTTAATGGAAAGACCGACCACTGTGCAATTATCCTGTACAACGTGAATGGGCAGAGCGCGATGTACAAAATTAACACGCACTTTGATACGCAGGCTTTTCATTATGACGTCACAATAACAATGTTTACTTCGCCTGACTAAAAATAACTTCAAGATGACGTGATAAAGTTTGACGACCCTAAATTTGCATATCGCGCGTGAAATTTGCTTTGCGCACAATTTGCGCGTACAATTATAAAGAATTAAATAAAGACAGTGCGCGGACTGAGCGCGCATTAACATTATAACACGCGAGTAGCCATTGCCATTTTTCTCTACACGGTAACAAATCTTTAAATTTAAAAAATATGTTTCTCACAGCTTTGATTTCAATTGTAAAATCGCTATCGACTATAATTTTTAAATATTTTTCTTATCATGAGGATAATATTAATTCTACATAAAAACATATTCCTATAGGTTACTAAGGTCGACACTTAAGCTGTTGCTCAATCTTCATGCTAGCCTGATTTGCCGAGTATTTGTAAGTACAGTTTGATCCATATTTTCTTTTAAATTCTTACTAAAGAATGGAACTGAATTTCCAAAAAAAGCAATCGTCTATAATTTTAAAATGTTTTTTTATTAATAAAAATGACACAAATACAGTGATATAATAAATTTCATATGGTTACTAAGCTCTAGGCTTAAGCTCGATTTGAATCTTCATTCTGTTTGAAGGGACATCGCTGCGCGACCGCCAGTGAGCTGTCTTGTAATTCTACAGTCTTTGTTTATACACTCTATGCGTACGTAGGGGAAATCACGCACTGCATGAATTGCGTACATTAAGGAAAGCACGCATGCGAAGTACGGAGAATATGCGCACAGTGCAGAAGCGCCGACTGTCTAATTTTAATGACAGAAAATGTCTTATTTCTGAATCAAGAATAAAGACATAAACAAATTAATCTCCTAATCTTAAAGAGGATATATTTTGGCACCGACTCATATATTTAAATAGTCAGTAACTACCAAAAGCACCAATTAACAGGCCAAAAGTGTATTATTTGACACATATCACGGCTCCAAAACGCCAACCTAAAAGCGCGCGCAGCACATTCTCCGCGTCTCCGTAATTGGGGAATTGAGGTCTAATATTCCTTATTTCTATAGAATGGCCTATTTATACATCAATTAAATCCATACATTACATTAAGAATTATAATTGACATCAACTTAAACATATAAGTTATGTTATTTACATTCCATAAACGCTTGATAAGGATTTTGATATGAATATGAACATAAGAACGGATCCTGACTGACTCTAATTTGCATACGCATCATTTGCATATATGCCCGCGTAATTTGTGCGCTAATTCCAAAAGACCGGAAGTTAAAAATGTAAACAAACTGACTGGTTTTGCGTGTTTGTTCCTGAATGCGTGCATGAATCGAGAGGCAATCCGGATCGTTTCTCCTATCGAAGGGATAATTAAAAATGATTTACATCTATTCTTTTGTGAAATAAATGTGATTATTCAAGAGCAAGTTACTCTAGTCTTAATATCCAGGGATTACAGTACAGTATCAAAGTCAAACTTCAATTATTAAATGGTAAGTGATTTCCTTATCTTGCAATAATGGGACAATAATAAAATGTAAGCTGTAATTCCATGTCTCAACGTACACATATGAGCAAGGAATAAATCCTTTGTAAAAATCTATAATAATCTAATCCTACAAGTATTGAATTTATAACAAGTAATACTAATTAAACTTACTTCTGTTGATGTCAATCGTCAATGTCAGAGAGAAAATAGAGATAGTCTTTTCTCCAGACCTAGTAAAACCAAAGAAGATAAGTATAGCGAAGTAGGTTCGCTACAGTATTTTTCACAGACTAACCTCTTAAGTTTGTTATTGTTTTTGTCAAATTATTGGGGGGCACGTGCAACGACACTGCCGGCCTTGCAGACCAAGCACATATTTTAATTATTGATATTCATACAAATACCGATTCTGGTCAATATTCCAGCCTTAGTTTGCAGTAGAAGTAATAAATATTGCAGAAATTAACATGTTTACACCAGTTTAAATGCCTTCCGTAACTTGCTAAGCTACTCCAATTGTTACAGGCAGAAATTGCATTTCTCTGAACAGACACAACAGGCGAATTTCCGCCTGCAATAGCCTCACACGCTTTTTGTGTAAAGCTTTAAAGCGGACAGCATTCGGGCACATTTTTTGGATGTACCGTCCTCATCTACGCTCTATACTGGTCTTATACAGGGTGGCCCAAATGCAACAGAACGGCATACGTCCCATACTATAGGGACACGGAGACTTGATTTACTAAATGGGGTAACTTTAACTGAGTAAAATGATTCCAAGGTCAGCAATTTTGGTTAAGCGGTTTTCGGTCTAGGTCGTATTTTGTGACCCCATGTCAGGTTTCAAATGTTACCACTTTGAACAAAACTTTGGTCCGTTATTTGGCACCATTTTCTTGTCATAGCATTGAGCAGGGAATACAGATTGTCAATTAGCCAATGAATGCAGATCTGTGTTTTGTTCACTTCTATGACAAGCGGTCAAATCGGTCAAATTTTAATCTTGACATGGCCACAAAGTAGCAACAAAATGCGACTAAGAATGAACACTTCACAACCAAACATAATGATACTGGTATTATTTTTCTCAGCTAAAGATCCCCCACCCGGTGAAACAAGTAGTGTAGTCACAATATTTTGGGAAGCATGCTTTTCCGCTTTATATCTTGTTGTTGTTGTTATTTATATTTTGTTGGCGATTAGTCAATATTGACTATTGTCGCCATAGTCGTTTTCTTTCTTTTTTTTAAAGAAATTTGTATTTATGCATTTTAATATACTTTCCACTATCCTAAATTATATACATATTTGTCAACAACAACAAAATAAATGTGTATATCTTTTCTTGTTTTACATTTAAACAAAATCTCAAGACACTTTCAAAGAATATGAGGGTTGAGCCACATAACAGAACTGCATATATATTCTCTAAATACAGCTTCATGGCTTGGGTATGCATAACATATATTTGGTGTGTATTACTGTCCAGTTGGTTTAAATTAATTGTCCATTTATCTTTGTCTACAGGCTGAATTGACCAAGAC
>JBAMJV010009522.1:0-39187 GCA_037951105.1 Echinarachnius parma
GATACATTACATTTGTCTATGATTTTAATAAACAAATTATATTGAATGAGCAACAAGAGTGTAGGATGTTGTAATATAATTTATTATCAAAATATGCCTGAAATAAACTTGAACTGTCTAACTATATCTTATATGCACTTGTTTGTAAACATGCATTTCCATTACTATCTAATCAAACAAGACAATATTATAAAAATGGTCTAGACATATTTTTGCTGCTGTTGTTGTTGTAATTTTCTGTTTTGATATTTGTATGTAAATGTATGTACTTTGACCCTACAACATGTATGCAATGCTCGAATCTAAGCTAGACCCACTGGCCCGGGGCCCTATACACTACTTTCAGGCCACCACTCTTCATTGATGCTCAATTCCACTGGCCCATATGGGCAACAAAATATAACATGATTTGTAATATTTTCATTGATTTTGGGCAACTAGAATTAATATAAAGCCATTTGCTTTAACTTGCCTAACTGGGCCACAAGGCAAACAAGTTCCTTCCTAGCATGTTATTACATATGTCATATAATGGGTGATTTCAAGTATGGTGTTTGGGGTTGATGTTAGTGTTAATTAAACACTAACACCGGCCTTAGGCGCCATATTTGAAATCCCCAATGTCACTGCATGTATAACATCCTAACACGAAGTCATCTCAAATATGGTGCCTAAGGCCGTTGTTAGTGTTTAATACACCAACCCCAAACACCATACTTGAAATCACCCATTATGTCAGAACTAGTTTGAACTTATATATCCAGAGCACTACATTAGCTCTGGCCTGCTGACCTGGAACTACCAATAATGAATTTAGGAGCCCTCACCGTTTCTGGTATTCATTAAATCCAATTAAGATTTCCCAATGAGGCAACTAAATAGCATGGTTTTAATAGTTGTATTTGTTAAAGGCCGAAACTCATTTGGGGTGACCAAAAACATGACAGGCCCCTTTTCTACCCGACAGGGCCACTATGGGGAACCATTGCACTGTTGGTATCCCCAGGCTTTGGTTATGTTATTCAATCTATAGCAAGCAGAGTATTACAAGAATTGTATTATCTTTTGTAAATAGATCGTATTCCTCTATTTTAAGGCTTTCTCTTTGTTTATTTTCTTGCATGCACAGGAGGAAGTTGATCTGTGATGTAAACATACATTTTGATGAATAAAAGTATAAAATAGACAAATATGTGTACATGTACAGCTACAGTGTTCTTTTCGTGCAATTGTATGTGTTTGTAGTATGTATGTGTATAGATGTGCATTTTTGTTGTGTGTGTGTGTGTGTGTGTGTGTGTGTGTGTGTGTGTGTGTGTGTCTTTATTCTCATTCGTCATTTTGATAAATGTATTTATAAATCCCACTGCTATAAAAACAAATGAATATAAATTTATTTTCAGCGTCACTTGTATGACTGACAGTAAGACATGGGTCAGTGGAATAAAGACCAAAGGAGATTAGTGGCGTAGTATTATAGTTACTCTATGGGCGTAGTCATAGGGGCACGTAACCCTCCCCCCCCCCCCCCCACCCACACACCCACCATTAAATTTGAAGAAAAAACATCCACAACAAAAGCATAACTTGGCCCATAGCCAAGATTTTTCAAGGGGGTGCGCAATTTACAACAACGGGACCGAGACCGCTCGTTGCCGAGACCAAGACCCAAGGGCGTCGATTTCTTCTCATGGTTGGGGGGGATGATCAGGGGGGTTTGACCCAATGACGATGCGGGGCATCGTCCACGAGCCAGCGAAGGCGATTTTTTTGGGGGGCTATTTTGCTAAGGGGGGGGGGGGGGGGGGTTTGACCCAATGACGATACGGATACTGTGTGGTTCTGGACACAATGATGGCGTTTTTCTATGCACATCACACTTTCACTTGGCAGCCCAAGGGGGGGGGGGGGGGGGGGGGGTTAAACCCATGATGGCGTTTGTCTATGCACATCACATTTTCACTTGCAGCCCAAGGGTGGGGGGGGTTTTAAACCCCCTAACCCCCCCCCCCCCCGTAGATCCGCGCCTGGGGGGGGGGGGGGGGGGGGGGTGGGTGTGGGAGGGGGGTGTCCCCCCTCCCACGGTAGGAAGCTTTTGCATTTTGGGGCTTGAAATTGTGCAATCTGGAGCATACCTAAGGCATCAATTTCACGTTTTATAAACTTGTTTCTGAGTTACCGTGTTATAGATAAACACATTAATGAAATCAAGTTTGCAGAAAACCAAAGGGCGGATCGCACTTCTTTTGCTTATGGAGGAATGAGTAAGGACTTTCTAACATAAGACATACGATAGTAGCCTCTTCCACAATTACATGCGCCAGTATACTTTTTTTTTTTTTTTTTACCCTCCCAATTATTGGGGGGATGATAATACAGGCCATCCCCCCCACCTCAAATATTGGGGGGATATATGCCCCCATCCTCCCCCCCCCCCCCCCCGTGATCGACGCCCCTGCCAAGACCACTGGTAGAGTCGTGTAAGAAAAACCAAGACCATTGGTCAGTCATGCAAGCAGGGGGGGGGGGGGGGGGGGGGGGTCTTCGTCGCCAAAACTGATCGTTGCCCGAGACCACTGGTTAAGATGCCCAAGACCAATACAAAGTGGACCTTTCTGAATTTGGGGGTGCCTACACATCCATCGCACCCCCCTTATCTGGCTACGGGCCTGATAACAATGGAGAAATACCGTACACAAGTGTGTTGTATACTATAGCAGTGGACAGTGGCGTAGCGTGGTCGGACTGATTGGGGGGGGGGGGGGGCACACCTTATGTATTTCTATGTTTTTTTTCCAAGAAATGTCCCCTTATGTTTTCTATCGTTTTTTCCTTCAAATTATTGCCCCCCCCCCCCCCTCCCCCATGCCTCCGTCGATACGCCACTGGCAGTGGAAATATGTTTTTTGAATAATGCTTTCATTAAAGTCCTATAATGTAGTTGTACTTTAATCGTTCCATTCATAACAATATAAATGAGTATGAGTTCACAAATAGTATTACGTATCATGTATTTACATAACTACGTATGTAATATGTATTATGATTTTCGCCCCATGCTTCTTACAACTGTGGTGTATATTGTTGGAACTCTGGTGTAAATTTGGATCACTGTCAACGTTTCATTTTACATGTATTATAATTTGTGATAACAAGTCATCAACTTGTTTATAACTGGAATTATAGTAGTTAGTTATATTGACCATACATTAATTATATTTTGGGATCTTTGGGTGTTAATCTGCAACCGAATTGAGTATAAAGGTGCTTTAGCTTTGATCCTAGCAAAATCTCCACCAGAGAGCTTAGCCCCCGACGAAGATTTGCTTTCATTGCTATATGGCCAAAAGATTGGGCCTCTACTGACTCTTTTTGTTACACCATGTACACAGGCGACTTTTTATTTTAGCATACCGTATAAACAGTTTTCATCAGTATTTTCTTTATTTGATTTGAATATGTGATCGTTCTGTTTCGTTGTATTTGTATAGAAAACCAATGAAAAAGTAATAAAATGCAAACATACATGTACAAACAAAAGTATTCCTCATGTTGTTATGTCACTTAATGTTAAAGGGGGTTAGTTATAGAGGGCGCTGCACGAAATAATTTTTTGTGAGATGATGAAAAACTGAGTGAAACATTTCGTAAATATCTTTTGAACGAAATGGAAATTTAACCCCCCCCCCCCCCCCCCCCCTTACACGACTCTCAAACAGTGGTCTAGGTCTCGACCACTTTCAGTCTCGGTCCGTTTTTGTAAATTACGCCCCCCCCCCCCCCCCCCCCACCCCCTTGAAAAATCCTGGCTACGGGCCTGGGTAAATAATTTGGAGATGATTGGCCCAGAGTAACTAAAAAGTGGCATACAAACATGCACGATTATCAATTATCATATTCACACAACCGTAGTTCCCATGCACATCGGCTGTACAGTATTATAGTTGTCCAGCGTTCATGGTCAAAGTATGAGCAAGGTCATGCATGATCTTACAGCGCTTTGCTGAAATGTTTGGGGTTTGTTTGTTATTCTATGGAATAGTAGGGTCCGTGGTTACTCTGAGCTAAACGCTCTACTCCAAGGTTGTTCGAATCAGCTGGTCAAAATTGTGATTTATCTTATCTCTATTAGTACTGCTTATTTCATTCATTTGCCGTGCTTTCTTTTCACTATTTTTGGCGGATTTGGGGGAATTTTGGACTTCATTTTTCCATTCAGACCATTATATTATTAGTTCATTATCAACAGTATTCCATACGTATACGGGACGTATACCTCGTTATTCTGAGCTTAACCCCTAAAAGCTTCAGTTTATGGACAGACTGTACAACTATAATGCTTTATTTCATATAAAAGGTAAGCTAGGTTGTTCTTATTTCGTAACAAAAATGTAATTTGTCTCTGCTAGTGCTGATTTGTAGTATCATTTGTTTGTATATACTGTTGTACATTAATCATAGAGACAACTATTAGGTCCTTCTGTAATTTCGAATGAACTTCCATGCGACTTAAAATGTACGATATCACGATAAAGATTTTATAAATTGTATAAGAAATATTTAAAACATATTTAAATTATACTCTACCAAAAATGTATGAAAAAGTCGGCGTTACTGTAATTGTATTAGTCTTGATTGATTTGGTGTAATACTATGTAATATATACATGTATTTTGATTGTGTATAGTTGTTCAAATGATTTTTGTTTAAGGGTTAGTGTGACTAGCATGATCAAATGATGAGAAATTGTTAAATATTGTACATTATATGATTTTGTGAAATTGGTAAATAAATGAATTCAATTCAATATAGGCATAACATATCAACAGTGTTATGTACCTCGTTGTTCTATTACTAAATGTGTAGATAAAACTAGTAAAGGACGACGAGCAACTTCACGGCACCATGTCTCGACAAATCATTCTTATGACTGGCAGCTCGTCTGGTATCGGACTCGCCACCGCTGTGCGTCTCGCCCTCGACCCTGAAAAGCGATTCGTAGTCATTGCAACGGTGATTTCCATGACCGAGAAAGCTGACCTAGTAGATGCCGTTGGGAACGCCCTCGGCAAAACAATTTTTATCAGAGAGTTGGACATCACGAAGGATGACAATATCAACAGTGCCGTTGATGACGTCATCACAACTTATGGGAGAATCGATATGTTACGTGAGTAATTAAGCATTGTTATGATTTTCATGTTCATAATTGCGGAGCTCTCATTTTGTTAATTTTTATCTTGGGAACATTAATGTTAAAGAATTAATATCCAGAATTACATGCCAAATGTGGTCACTTTGAAGAAAAAAACAAGTTAATGCAGGCTTTATTGGAAGTTGTTTATTTTGAAAGTTATTGAAAGTTTTTGATTTGATTAATTTATTGAATTTCTTGTGTTATCAATCAATTAGGGTATACAGAACAATATTATCATTTTGTTAATTCGCCAAAACAGTCTTCTTTTAAGGGGAGTGTCCGCCTTTTGCAAGCCAAATTTCAAAAGTTGCGAGGTTACCTGAACAAATTAGAGCTTGAAATCTCCTTTTCGTGGAGTTATAGACCTCTAAATGAACTATGCGACACAATACGCTTTATCATGCATTACGAGTCTTCACCCGTGCAAAATTTCGCTCACGATAGCTGCCGGCGCATTCCGGGATGTGTGTGACCCCTACGTGATCCGCGCACAGATTGTGATCGAACAACGGCGTAAGCGATACTAAACAAAATAACTAAGACTCGCTAAAACTGACTTCATGTAATTGTATGTTCTTCATTTTCGAGACCTCTTCCGTTGCATACCTTTACAAATGTCGGCTTCACAATACCTTTACAAGAATAAGTACAATATTGTTGTAATGTTATGCTAAATCAGTTAATCGCATTTATTGGCCGATATGTAGTTTGATGAAGGGATGATTTCTACACATTCGTTTTTCATTCGTAGAATCCAAATTACAGGGTTGTTCGATTTGAAATTGTGTGCGTATGTTACATTCATCCTCATCCGTCTACTGGAAACTGTTCAGACGATTTGTAAAAGGCGGACACTCCCTTTAAAAGCTTTTCCTGGGTAACTTCGAAAACAAATCTTATTTTTGCGTAATATGTTGAATACTGATACAAAAAGGATATTGTTACCACAAAATCAAAATTCGGCCTTTGTTAATCAGTGCCGATAAATCGAATTGTAATGATTTCATTCGGACCGGCATGTCTGCTGTTTACAGTATGTTATTTGTATTGTCGATGGAAATGTCATGATGAGGGCTTTGTCCAACATGTGGATGAACTATAGCCTGATAGATAGATATATAGATTTGTATTATATTGTATTTGTAACTGGGCCTTTAGCCCGCCTTTAGGTCCATGCAAAGTAACAACACTTCGGTATGTTCTGATCTGCTCCTTCTCTGTACATCTGTTCTTCTTTTCATTTTCTCTGTTGTCGCTGTGGAGTCAACATCGCTGGCGTGGCTAGCGTGGACGTATCCCATCTAGTTACGCGGGAACGGTTGGATAAAGTCTTTGGTGTGAACCTTATCGGTGCCATACGACTTACTCAAGCCGTTTTACCCCACATGAAGAGAGTTCGCACGGGAAGAATTATCACCATGTCAAGCACGTCTGGAAAGATTGGTCAGTTTCGCACTCCATAGTAGCCTATACCCCTTTTTATTTAATCACTATTTTGTTGATTTGTAATTTTAGTTTCCTTTATGTTCGTTTTATAAATGATGTTTACACATCCCACTTTTCGCTGATATCTTTATAATACAAAACAAAAATAGAATTTGCACCCTTTGGAATCTAGTAACATTGTCAAAATCCACAAAACTTACCTAGAACTCAAGCAGTCCTGACATACCGCATTTTGAATGTATTACCCGAAGAATCATATGGCATGATATGGGGAAAGTTTCGGTTTTACCCAATTTCTCTTTCGTTATAAAGATATGTATGATTGAAGTGTTTGCATTTTAAGACATTAATTTAAAGTGATCCAAGTAAAGTGTCTAACTCCACGAAAATTACTTGGAGCTTCCTCGTTTCTCTTCTGCCGTGTTGCTTAGCTTATGGTAAGAGAAGAATAAAATAGGGTTAGATTTTTTCAAATGTCCCTTTAGTATGAAGATAATTATCATCGAAAATCATCATCTCAAAAGCATTGCCCAACGGTTTTGGTAAAAAGTACAATTGCCGTAGCTTAACACGTCCGACCGGCGCGCCACGCCGTACCCGACTGTTGAGCCGAGCGCGCGCAAATTCTGTACCGTCTGTATATACACGGGTGCGGATATCGTCAAACGGACAAATTATTACTGCAACAAATCTATGGCAGGCCATCAGTATTCGGTGATAAAATATGAACTCAATATTCGTTTTTTTCACTAGGTAAACAGTGGTCGTTTTCTTTCAAACTTTCACAAATCTTTCAATTGTATTTTACAATGATATTGATATAGGATTGAAGTCTCAAATGTCATTTTGTGCAATATCTAACACTTTACAGGGATCACTTTAATACGGAATTTTCACACATCACTCAGCGGATATATCAGATCACAGAAATGCACTTTTCATCAACCCTTTGTCAGTTTTTGAACAAATCATTAAGGTTACTAGATCCCTTTAATGGTGTACACCACTATAACTACATAAGGGTCCTTTAGAATGCCATTTCGTCGGTACCTCAAAGTCGGGACTGCACTCTATTATAGCCGTACAGATATGCACCCTTATGGAACACGTCTGCACCCATTCCTCACTTTAGGGTGCGGTATAGGATGCAAATTTTACCCTCAATTCATTTATAATTTCATTATAGATATAATTTGTAATGCAAGCTGCTTTAAGTAACAATCAACCTATTCGGTAGCCATTATGTTATACGAATTAAAGATTTATTGTTGTAAACAATGACATATAACATTAAAAATTAATAATTATTGCACTTTATACATACAGGGTTTCCATACGTTGGACTTTATACCGCCTCTAAGTTTGGTTTAGAGGGCTACTTCGAGGCACTTGCTGCAGAGGTGAAGGCATACAACATTAGGTATGATGAAGAAACTAATTAGTAATTGATTAAATGTGCACCTGTAAAGTGTCAGATATTGCCCCAAATCAAATTTGAGACTTCAATCCTATACCAAAATCATTGTAAGATATTATGTCCGAATGATGTGTGAAAGTTTAATTAAAAAAGAACACTGCTTTCCTGGTTAAAAAAGCGAAAATTTGCGTCCGGCTTTTACAACGAATTACTGTATAACGTGTATGAGCTAGTTTATGACCGTTCATTAACGCTCTTGAGCTGAATGATTATCAATGATAGATATCGTCATACTAAAGGGGCATTAAAAAAAATATAACCCTATTTTATTCTTCTCTTACCATAAGCCAAACAACACGGTAGAAGAGAAATGTGGAAGCTCCAAGTAATTTTCGTGGAGTAAGACAGTTTACTGGTTTCACTTTAAAGTCCTCGCTGTCCCAATACCGTGATCAGGATAACCAAATTTGAATTGTAGTTGCCCAATTGAAGACAAGTTTGCAAGTCAAAGATACCTTGTAGATGTTAATAAACACGGCAATCTGGTTTAATACATATAGTGTCAACGTTTAAACATTCATTTATTTGATTATTTAAAAAATATCATTAACAATTATCTGCCCAATGAGATTATTTACTTAGCGTAATACCGGCGAATTTAGAGAGACTCGCGCGCAAATGCATGGTAAAAAGAGTAATGGCCCGGTCAGATATCAACGGATAGCGGAAACGAATGCCCAACGAACAGAAAATTTGCGAAATGAAATTATCCGGTGATGAAAGACGTCTCCATTGCTTTATGTACAAAACATAGAACAACGTACATCACCGGACAAGGAACGGACAAGAAACGCATACGAACGGAGACGAACGGATGGAAAATAAAATTTAGCTCTCCGTTTGACGTCCGTTTACGCAATCCGTTGATACGTGACCGGGCTATTAATTAATAGAAGATTAAAAAGGGAGATCAGAAAGCATCCCCATCCCCCTGCGAAATATATTATTTTCTGGATTAAAAACAACAACACTAACAATATCGTTGCAGGGTATGTCTGGTTGAAGCTGGGGGTATTGATACCCCGATGCTCCGCAGCGTCCCGAAGCTGGCAAAGCAACAACTAGACGAACTCGATGATGATGGCGTATACGACATCGATCGCCAGCAGCTCACCAACTTGGCGGAGGCAGACGTGTTCCAACCCTTTATGAATGTGGAAGACTTTGCGGAGTTGCTGATCGCCCGTTTCATATGCGCCAAAGAGCCACCTCTAAGGCAGCTCGTCTGTAGTGAGGAATTGAAGGAGGCCATTGGTCAAGCCGTGGCAGATTTGTCCGGAGAGACTGGCCGCTCCATGCATACATTCGGAAAATAGGTCTGAAACAGTAACACCACTTACACCCCATCCTAGAGTTTTAAATGTTCAATCTCTTTTATTGTACGCCCAACATTTTTATTTTTTTAATCTGCATGCTGTGGTCAATTTATAATACCTTTTCAATTCAATTCAGTAAGTTAGTCATATAATTTTAAGATGTTGTTATGAATTTGGCATTTTAAAGGGATTTAGAAACATTGTAAAAAAATCCTCAAAACTTACTTGGAACTTGATCTAACGGTTCTCACATACCACATAGTATTCATGTTACCAATAGAAGCATGGAACAACGCCTGTTTTTATTTTTATTCAAATTTCTCTTCTGTTATAATGACATGTATGATTGAAACGATCAGATTTACTGGATGATTATGACTGTGTACAAAGTCAGTGCAATGACTAAGCAAATATCACTTTGCATTTTCGCTCACATGGATTCCAAAAACAAGCAAAATACTCAGATATCATATGACAGATATACACACTTTATCAACACTTCGTCAGTTTTTGCACATAAATCAACAACGTTACTAGATATCTTTAAAGGGATAGTCAGTTATGGTCATACTGAATGTTAGTAATTTAAACTTGTACGTTATCATTGCAATTTGAAAACCAATAGTTATAATTCAACGATGCTTAAGATAGAAATTCATATACATGGCTATGTTAGAAGACTGTTTTCATTTTTTAAAAAAAATAGCCGTTAACACGAGAGGGCGCCCTCTAGACACCTGAAAGTTTAAACCATTTCTTTTCAAAAATTGTCAATGTGATGTTTGGTAAAAAATAATTATTTATAAGAGACATCATCAAAAACAATTTTCTTAAAATCATTTACTATGGAATTATCACGCACCACTCGGTGGACATTTCAGATGACAGAAAATAATACACATTTTATCAACCATTTGCCAGTTTTTGCACACGGCACCAATTAGTTATTATATCCCTTTAAACTGTTAATGTCAGGGGTGCTGGTTTTTGTGGCGTGAGTTACGGGAAAGCATGCATATCACAAACAAAATGTTTGGTAGTAATATTAAGATAATTAATTCCAATTTAAATATTAGGATTTTATACGTGGTATAGGGCGTAAAATTTGTAATTTGTAATTTGTGATTTGTAATTTGATTATATTACTGGTAATAATTGCCGATTTTAGTCATCAAGCATGTGAATGAGGATTTGATCAAACATATAGTTTAACTGTTATAGGTGCTTACTTTTGGCAAGGTATAGGATTGTGCAGAACATTGTTTGTTTTATTTGTTTGTTTTTATTTCCGAAATCCATACATGCAACAATTTCTTTAAAAACATACATATAAAGTACATTTCAAATGATAATACAGTAAGTAAATATATAAAGTATAGACAAAGGGTTGGAAAGCCCATTTCAGGACCATTTTCAAAATGGTCCTGTTCTTCTATGGGGTCCAAAAGCAAAAATTCATATTAATTGACATACAATATAAATTTTCAATGATAATAATTTACCAATCTATCCCCCTTATCGGTCCCCCTCACCTCACCACCCCCTCCCGCTACCCCCTCCCAAGTCTTCCATGGTATATTACCAACTACAATAGTTTTATTTACAAGCATACATGTGTATTATTGTTTTCTAAACACATATTTCTCTTTCATAACATTTCAAACTAAACTTTGTATTTCTTTATTAAATATAATGTATGATAAGTAATTTTGTAACATTCGGGATTGGTTCAAGTTTGGCCATTCAAATTCAGTAATGTACGTTGGTAATTCCATGGGAAATTACATAATAAATGTCAAATAATTGATGTAAGATTGCTGCTGTGTCAAGACTAAGGTATGTATAATGTCATGTATAGTATAACGTGAAGAGGTGTTCTGGTCTAGTGGTCAGAGCTCCGCTCTTCGCACTAATTGGTCCGGGTTCGAATCTTGGCCGCGTCAATATCGGAAGGTGACGATAAAGGGCGGTCACAGACGTAAATAATCATGATTGATTGAACGCGTCTGCAAAAAACAAATAACCAACCATCATACATGTTTGGCATGCCAATAGATTAATTCGAACCTCCCGTGTTGTCTTCGCGCATTAAATTAAAACCATATCTATATTATACATTACGCCATGCAAAAACCCAAATGAAATTGTTAAGACCTCGCACAAACTTCATTCGAAAACATCCATTGAATGTTGCCTCAAAACTTTTTAATAGCTTAATTCCATACAAATTTGAGAACTATAATGGGTGTTAATTGTAAAGACCTCGCGCAAACTTCATTCGAAATAGTCCATTGATTAATTGCCTCAAACTTTGTAATAGCTTCCATACAAATTTGAGAACTATAATGGGTGTTAAACTCTTTAAAAGGGAATAATGAAGATAATATGGTCGCTTAGTTGTTCATCATTAATAATTGTATTGATTGCTGTTTGTAAGTTGTTGTATTACCCGTTATTTTTTCTCCCATTTTTTAATTCTATGTAACGTATATGATCTGTTCTTGTATGTATTCTTGTATATTATTTTGTTCAGGGCCCTGCTGGAAAAAACAGTATCCAGCTGAAAGCGGACATTTACCGTGATTAAATAAAATAATTATACTAATTATACAAACAAACAAACCTAGCGTGGCTAGTGTTTTGATTATATTGAGTCTTATTGGACGAATGAGGTTAAACAAAATTTAGTTAGCTCCACATTTGTACATCTTCACTCAGTTGATGGAGGATTAGTCTGAATCTCCTAGCCATACTGGGTGGTTTTCTACTAAATTTATCAACTTAGGCTGGACTAAATGGACATAAAATACCCCTAACCAGTACAAACCATTTCACCCCAGTGGAATTTAACTAGCACCACTATACGTTGTTCATTTGAAAAGACACTCTATCCGATGGACATAATACATTTGTTACTATATTTTGGGAAGTGCCCCGTTCCGTTTTTTTTGGGCCACCCTGTATAGAGATAAACCCTATTGTTTTCTCCTCAGAGTAACATTCCAATGACATTGTTTAACAAGTCACCAGTTATATTATGTCCTCTGACTAAAAGGACAGTGTATAACTAGAGACATGTTTAAGCATGCCATTGGAATGTCAAGCATCCAATTGTCTAGATGTCTAATGACACGAAACAATCAGAAGGCATGCATGAAAACCATCAATGAGATCGTTAAATTCCCTTTGTCTGAACTGGTTTAACTGGTTACTGTGAATTTTTAGTCTAGCCTAAAGCCCCTTTTACACCGGGCCCTGCGTAGAGTTGCGTAGAGTTGCGTAGTGTTGCGTACCGACTACGCCGAGTGTACGCTGCCCTACGCAACTCTACGCTGAGGTACGCAGAGGGCTACGCGAGATGGACGCAAAAAATTAAACATGTTTAATTTTTTTCGCGTACTGTCTGCGTAGACACTGAACGCAGAAAGTACGCAAGTCTACGCAACACTACGCTACTGTACGCCATGCCATACGCAAGTCTTCGCAACACTACGCTACTGTACGCCATGCCTACGCAATAGTACGCTTCCCTCACTACGCCACAGGGGCGTCGATCCTGGGGGGGCAGGGGGGGCGGTCGCCCCCCCCCCCCCCCCCAATGAAAATATTGGGGGGGGGGGCGAACATATCATTTCGCCCCCCCCAATAATTCCGAAAATGAGGAAGAAAAAAATCGAGTGATATAATGCCAAAGAGGGGAAAGACACATTTATCAATAATTCATCTTCAAAATAGCCCTTTTTTAGTTTGAAAAGGACTGTAAATCTCTTTTTTGCCGCGCGCTTCGCGCGCATACAGTTTCTCATATTGCAAGTTTAATTTTGGTTGCGGGAACTCACCTTTCGAAATGTGTTGGGCAGTGTAATTTCTCAAACGCACACCTCAAACGAAGTTTATATAAAACCCTCATCTATATATAGATAGCACACCGTCACAGAAAATAAAATATCAATTCGGTCCAGGTATGCGCTGAACGCAAATCAAATTGGAATATCATGTCCCTACACATTTGAAAGTGGAGGAGATTGTCCCCCTCCCTTTGTCATTATGTATGGTTGGTTCCATACGTATATACTTCATATTACGTGAAATTTCTGTCTCAGGTGTGCACCAAATCGCACAATTTCACGCCCAAAAATACAAAAGCTCCCTACTGTGGGAGGGGGACACCCCCTCCCACACCCTCCCCCCGCTCGGTCGCTTCGCTTCCTCGCAATGTCTCTCCTCCACTTTTGAGAAGTTGTTGACGCCCTTGCTTAGTTTAATGGGAGCCCAATGCCTTAGACTATATCGATGGCTCTATAGTATACAGGATCACGTGGATATCCATCTCATGCAAGGCTCAATCTTTTCCTCGCTATGCCCTTTAAAAATACGTTACGAGTAGGTTCACTATTTTATAAAATTTTAACACCCATGATAGGAGTTGCAAATGTCTGAAATCTAAAAGCTTCCGGGGGCTCCGCCCCCTGGACCCCCATTATTGTCCCCAAATGTGGGTGCCCCCCCAAAGTCAGGTCTTCGAGCCATCAAGACACTTTCAATGAGCGCATAATAAAACTTCCGGGCATGCCAATGTGGGGCTTTTAGCTCTCTCAGTGGTCACTCTGGAATTTTTTTTCTTCAAATTTAGCCCCCCCAATCGCAAAAACGGATCGACGCCCCTGCTACGCCAGTCCGACGAAACATCTACTCGCGGCTCCTACGAGCGTTAATTGCCGAAGAAATGTTTTTTGTTCTCGAATACGCGGGGAATATCTAATTTGAGAAGCAGAATTTATTAGCTGTTTTTAGCTATATTGTCTTCTGCTACTCATCTTATACAGTTATAGTATCTATTATCTTAAAGGTCATCACGCGTGGGGATGCTACACAACGGGTCGCCATTTTGAACTAGGCTAGTTTGCGCGCACCGCATAACACGGATTCATTGTGCAGTACGCACCGCGCGCAAGATGGCGCCGCGCATCTGATTTGACGAATCTGAACTACCTTTAATTGTAAACAAAAATGGTGGTATCTTACATTTTAGAAGTGCTAGTTAACTGTTTATTTAATCCAGTTCACTGTCGATTCCGATCATTCAAGTACATTCAAGTTGATTTAGTCTGCGTTTCTTTCCAGGACAAGCCCCAATATTTTTGTTACGGTTCAAACCGACATAATATGATTCATAATAAATATAGCAAACACATTAATTTCAGTATAAAGAGATCCATTGATATTGCCAAATTCAACCAAAATCACTGAGATCATTCACATTTCTATTGTGGTATAATTACCCCCACTTTCCTTTGTTGGCTTATAAGGAAACAACCGAATAACATGGGTTTTTAGTTTTGTTCGCATGTATCCCTAAGTATGGAGATATTTATGATTGATTTGCGTTTTGGAACGTTTATCGATTGTAGTAAAAATCAATGGGCAGTATACATGTATATGTATATAACAATCTGACATCAATTTTCACCCTTATACCAGGTAAACAGTGTTCATTTTCTTTGAAATTATCACACATGACTCACTGGAATCTTACAATGATATTGGTATATGATTGAATGATAAAATATCCCCTTTTGGAAAAATCGCTTTAATACCTTTTGGCACCGTTGGATGGCTCACTCCGATGACGAGTATTCCTTGTTCAAGCATTTTATCCGGAAAGAGACGTCTTGCCAGATGAGAGTCCCCCAAAACTATGGGGCAGATTGGGTGATCGGTACCCTATATTTTTGTATAAAACATGACGACATTTTGTACAATGGTCAGAAGTAGCATTTCAATGATATTTGAATCCTAAAAAGGCCGGGGTGTTTCACAAAGATCCTAAGTTGGACTGAAAAATTATGGAAAGCCATTAGTTTCTTTGAAACATTTTTGTAATGATTATTCTAAAAGGCATAAAATGTTGATTCAAATCAAATATATTTTGTTTCATCACAGAGATTTCATGTTCTTGATGTATCAATTAAGAAAAGTCTAAAATACTTGCATTTTTGCTTTTGAATACGTTTAATTTCAAGGCTACAAATGGCTTACCATACTTGTGAAGTCCAAACTCGATCTTTGTGAAACACCCCCCTGGTCCCATAGCGGGTTATTTTGGGAATTTTCTTTACCGCGATTGCTCAGCAACGCGAGTACAGATCCCGATCGATTTCTTTCGTGTCTTGCGCATCTTTGAAAACAAAATTTGAGAAAATCTGACCTACCGTTAATTAAGGTAAAGTGCCATTTGTCTTTGTATAGGAAACATATGAAAAGTTATTATAATAATAAAAAAACGCAGAATAATAATTTACATACATGAAGTTAGAAACAATAACAACAACAACATACGTCAAAACAAAGAAAGTGTTCAAACTTATCAAAGAAACAACAATAATGGAAGCCTACCAGCAGGGTGAAGCCAGCATCTGTCACGTGGTCTCTAAACCTCGCGGTATTTGTCATGACCTTTGACACGAGCAAGCTGTCATTCATGACCAAGTCGAAAGCCTGTTTGGGAGAATGCATACATATTGTTTACTACAGCGAACGTCAGAATATTTACAAAAAAGTAGTTATGTGAAATATGAAATATGTATAATTATATACACTGAGTTCGTTGTAACGTTATTTAACTTCGTTTACAATATAACTTTCATAATTCAAACCTGTCTGTGCATATTGCAATTACTCGAGCAATTATAGTGCCCTTATCTAGTCCAAACAATCACATAGGCCTATTAGCAGATCACACAGGTAATTAAAACATTTTGTTGTGTCTGGTTAATATAGCTTCTGACCATTTTTAACATTTAAAAGGGTTTCAGGTCTTTCTATAGGTCAGTTGGTAGACCACCGTCTAGCAATCCGTTGGTCTCGGTCTTTTTTGTTTGTTCATTCTCATTTATATTATATTGTCACAACTATACAACTATCGCACAATTACGTTACGTTACGTGCGGATTGATTGCGAGTGTGTGTCCGATGACCGGAGTAATAACATAATAAAGGCATGCGCCTAGAGATGATTATCAATCATATTAGGCGCTACATATCGCAAACATCATTATTATAGGTTTTCCCGCTCAATTTCGCGATTGTGTCAATCGAATTGATAATAGGAGCAAACGAATTCGCGCGATTTGCGATCGCCGTACCAAAGCGTTATTCGAATTCGTTAATAGGCATTCAAAATCACGCCCGGAGCAAACGAATTCGCACAAAGCGCATACCATTTCGTCAATGGTCGTTCAAATTGACACGTAATATACGTAGACGTCTCTTCGGTCAATCGAATTCGTGAAAGGGCAGCCAATTTTCAAATTACTGCTTTCGATTTAAGAAATGTAAAGGGGCAATTCCACGAAAAATGTCACCCAAGGATGGAAAAATGAAACTCATGGGACAGCCTTGTTAACTACTGGATAGTAATGAGGAAGGACCATATTTTGATGACTAAAGGAAAAAAGTTTGAAATTCAATGCAGAATATTTTTTTTTTGGCCATTGAAGTTGGGACAAAAATTGTATGTATTACCCCCAAAAATGATGAAATTTGCATCCGTTGTTTGTGAAATAAAATTTAAAAATATGGATCACTTCAGAACAATAATTCTACTTCTAGTGTCTTGTTTATGCTTTGTTTTAACATCATAGAAAAGGAAATTGTGTAAAAATCTTTACTTTTTGAAAACTGTTATTGGATAAAATCTTGATTCTTACAACATTGATGTGTAATGTCCGTGACGTTTTAGATATAAAAGTTTTTGTAGAAGCAGAAGTCCTAATTCAATTTAATTCAAAATTCATTTGCAAAGCTAGAATGTTATATCATAAAGTATATCAAGAGCATTTACTAAAATATTTGATGGCTTGTCCAGAATGGCGTCACGGACATTACGTCACGGCTGCGTCACGGACATTACATACACAGTGAAAAGTATAAAAAAGCAGAGCAAAACAATATCAAGCATTATTTTCTTATGTAAATGTCTTACTTTAGCCAAGAAATAAGATAATCCCAAGTAACAGGGGGACTCCTTCCTTCCTGGTTCAAGTTTTAATATAATTGTATCGTTAATCACTATAATCACATTAATAACTATTTATAAAACTAAATTCCTTGCTTAATTTGAACATGCATGTCTCAATAATCAATAAAGACTTGACTATAACTTACTGGGAGGAGAAAGAGATGGTTAAATCTCATATAGTATGATCAAATTGCAAAAATTATACTCTTAGTCCATGATTTTCCATGTGTTATGCCCATGATGTACACAACTTTTTTTAGATTTTACAATTTTTTGCCACAAAACAGCATTGTACCTCATTAAAAATGTATAATATTTTTTTTAATAGTTGAACATTTGGTTCACTGCACATTCTGTTGAAAAATTTCAAATTTTACAATAATTTTGGAAAAATTATTAATATTTTTAAAATAATTTTTTGCTAATTGAAAAAAAAATTGAAATATAATTTTTGTTCTCAAAACTGTTTGATTACATATCAAATGTACAATTAAAAAAGTGTCATGCACAATGGAGCATTTTTTGCGGGTTATTTCTGAGTTTAGAAAAAGTGGACAAAAGTGTAATGTCCGTGACGCTGAAAATGTAATGTCCGTGACGCAACGTTTTGTTGTCTAGATCACATATGCCTGGCCCGTTTCCCCCAAAACAACTTGGATTCAATTCATCATTGCCTTGTCTATAATTAAATACCTAAATCACCTTTGTGAGGTCTCAGAACTCACAGACTTTTGCAAAGATGTATATGGATGCAAAAAATCATGTCCAAAAGATGTAATGTCCGTGACGGCGCACATTTGGCAGAATTACTCAGTAACGAATTGGATAAATGTTCTGAAACTTTTTTTGCATACTTAACTAGGATATTGTTTTGTAATCAAAATAAAAGTTAGACATTAGTTAGAGGTATGAATTAGTAGTGGCATTGGAAAGTCATGAAAATTCTCTGATTTGTAATGTCCGTGACGCTGGAGTTGCCCAAAGATAGATCAGCAATAAATTGGCTAAAAGCAGTGGCGTTTGTATTCAGGTAAACTTAATTCATATTCAGACAACGCATGTTATATTTGGGAAAAATCAAGTCATAAATTATTCGTGAAATTTATAAAAGGAATATAATTTTGATAAAGGTAAATTTTGCTTGTAAGGTGAGAATGAGAAAATGGAATTCGGGGAAAAGGACCCTGGCCATCTGGAAATATATAAAATAAAATGCTTATAAGCTTCATGTATATCTTTGTTTTCTATAAAGATTCCCCTTTGGCTTATGATGTATTGTTTGTCAACTTATTAGGGGTGGGGAGGGGTGATTGTGCCTCCTATATAGCTCCGTGCTAAAGCGTATATCAATGTTCATTAAAGCTAAATGGGGATGTAGATGACATTACAATTGGAAAATCTTGATGATAACAAAATACATGTAAATACATCATTTTGTAAAAATTTTCAAACTTAACAAACCGCACAATGTCCTTTCCAGGGCAAAAGTAAAACATTATTGTTCCCAGTTTCGTGTGTCATATCATAATTATATATATATTCAGACAATTAAAACAGGACGAAGACTTGTATGTATATTTACGGACGACTGAGAAATGCATACATATGTCTCCCATGAAAGTCCAAGGCCCCGAAAGTACCCCCCCCCCCCTCCCCTACATATACACAAATGTACATATATGTACATAGCATCCGCGTTATCTAAAATGAATGACGAAATGTTACAATTGTTTGCCCCGAAATGAAATCGAATGCTCCAAACGTGCTCATCAGGCATGACCGGCCATGCCGCGTTAAATTGTATGAACCAAGTTTACATTTGGCTGCACATTCGCGAAATCGATTGCCCATAAATGAACTTCTGTGTCTATTCGCGAAATTGTATGCGTATGCATGAATTCGCTTGCACTTATTCGGAATTAGAAAAACCGATACCAACGATACTGCGGCAACGCGCGAATTCGAATGCCCCTAAATGAATTCGATTGAGAAAAGTGCAAAATTGAGCGGGAAAACCTATATTATAATTAGTACAATAACGATCTCGTTCTTTGCCTCACCTTAGAAGCGGCTGCAACGACGACTGGGGAAATCGATGTCGACAGGGAATACGTTCGTGATGTTTCTCTGAGAAAATCAATGAGAGCCCTGCTTCCTGTGGTGTACCCCCCTTCGTAAAAAGACAAATGTATCCTAATGATCTGATGATAATAAGCAACAAATAATGATTCAAGCGCGAGACATCCGCGGATTGCTATATAGACCGGTGCTCTACCAACTGAGCTAGAAAGCCCTTGAGCTGGTTGTTCGTCTCTATAAACCCGAATATCTCTTGTTCAATCCCTGGGAAACTCGTTTTTTATGGTTCATTTGTATGGTTATAATAATTTGAAATTATATACATATATATACAGTATATATATATATATCCGGGTGCGCTTCGTTATTCCGAAGGTTCGTTATTCCGAAGGTTCTTTATTCCGAAGGTTCGTTATTCCGAACACGCAAATTTCGTATACCTGAGGGTTCGTTAAAGGGACTTAGTAACATTGTCCAAATCCTCAAAATAAAATTGTAATTCTAGCGGTTCCTTTATACCTTGTTGTATTCGTATTAACAATAAAATCATGGGACAGCTTTCGGTTTTTCAAATTTCCCTTTCATTACAAAGATATGTATGATTGAAGTATTTAGATAAGAAAATCTCCGGGCGAGATTTTCATCCCTGTACAAAGTGAATGCAGTGAGTTGGTGAATATCACCCAATATCACTTTGCATTTTCGCTCATTACTTGGCCATACATTGTCCATTTGACCTGAAATTTTCACACAATACCCTGAGGACATATGAGATAACAACAGTATACATTGCATCAACCATTCATCAGTTTTTGCACATCTCAACAAAGTTACTAGATCCCTTTAATCCTAAAATGAAATAGGGTTCGTTAATCCGAACATTTGTTGCATTATTCCGAAGGTTCGTTATTCCGAGGGTTCGTTATTCCGAAGGTTCGCTATTCCTAAAATGAAATCAGGTTCGTTATTCCGAAGGTTCGTTAGTCCGAAAATAAAATCGGGTTCGTTATTCCGAAGGTTCGTTATTCCGAAGGTCCGTTATTCCGAGGGTTCGTTATTCCGAAGGTTCGCTATTCCTAAAATGAAATCGGGAAGGGGGAAAGGGGAAAGGGGGAAGGGTATGCTTAATGCAGACTGTAAATTAAATAAACAAAACACAAATTATAGTATTATAACAAACCCGATTTAATTTTCGGATTAACGAACCCTATTTTATTTTCGGACTAATGAACCTTCGGAATAACGAACCTTCGGAATAACGAACCCGATTTTTTTTTCGGATAAACGAACCTTCGGAATAACGAACCCGATTTCGTTTTAGAAATAGCGAACCTTCGGAATAACGAACCCTCGGAATAACGAACCTTCGGAATAACGAACCTTCGGAATAACGAACCTTCGGAATAACGAACCTTCGGAATAACTGAACCTTCGGAATAACGAACCTTCGGAATAACGGACTGTAACCATATATCCTATCATAAATAAATGAAATATCTATAAGCATCAATGAAATGTGGTGGCCGCCGGGCCAGCGGGTCTGTGCTAATTTCCATCATGATGACTGTGTTCCATACGTCCATACTTACCACCTCCGCCTCCCATCGCTTTCCCCAGACCCGAGTTGATGATGCTGGCAACTCCGGGTACTCCTAGGTATTCCTCGGTCCCCCTTCCTGTCTCTCCGACTACCCCTATCGCATGACACTCATCAACAAAGAGGAGCGCATCGTACTTCTTCGCCAGATGTGTTATTTCCCTGTATAGTAAAACAAAATAGAGGTTCATAGCCACTCCGTGGTATACTTGTGAGATTATTACAGTTCAATTATTACATTACTCTGCAAAGGCATCCAGACAAATGTCTCTTGACATACCAGTCTTAATATAACTGGTCACCAGTCATGAACTGGATGTTCCAGGTTCCAGGGCTCAATATTACCGGTGACCAATTATGCGATATGAATGGAATGTCAGGAGACACTGTCTTGTCTGGATGCCTAACCGGAGGGATCTTCATTGATAATGAAGACAAAGGGTGTCACATGTGCGACGTGGTTTAAACATTTACTGGTAATTTTTGCCTTTTTAGCCCGGAATACAGTTGTGCCACTTATGAGAATTCGGGCGATTGTGGTGATTGTTCTTGAAGGGGCCGTCACAAATCACAAACGGAGCCCGCCCGACTTCTCTGCGAGCTCAAAAGGGCATTTTCGCCACCCCTGGAATATGGGGCTACCGCTTGCATTTTCGCCAGGACTACGGCCGGTGTCTGCGCGAATAATGCGGGCTCCGCCGCGTTTTCAGGGTTCGGCCGACGTTCGGAGGGCACCGAAACCTGCTCCCAAATCAACGATTTTCAAACGCCGAACTTTGAGGTCGCAAAGCTCGTAAACAGGTCGCCCATAGATCGCTCGGCCATCAGCAGGTATTCGATCGATATTCGGGCGGCAATCTGACGACTTTAGACCATTTGGGGCTTTAAATTTCGGAGGGAGGTCGGAAGAGCTGCGTGGCCGTCGCACGGGCTTCCGACGATACCCGAACGACCTTCTCCCGTATACTGCCCGAGTTGTAAAAATATCACGCGTGCTTCGAGCGCTCTTCGTGCTGGTGTCGGGCCGCGGTCGGGCGGCTTCCTCCGGCCGGCCGGACTCCTCCTGCCAACTCAGGAATTTGGCCCCTGGCCAGCACGGAAGACGCCCGCCCGGACGTCGACCGGAGCCCACCCGGCCGTCGCCCGGTTGTCGGACGGGCACCGACAGACCTATTTATCATCGACCGAAACTTGCCCTGATAGCAAAAACTGGTAAAAATGACGTCTAATTTACGTCGTGTACGTCGTCTTAAAGACGTCGTATATATTCACGTCAAAAAGTCCAGATTTTGCACCCGCGTTTCACGACATATAGACGCCATATTTTGACGTGGCAATGACGTCTTTTCGTCATAAAAAGACGTCTTTAAGACGTCCTTATGACAACAATTAATTGTGAAAAATGGTCTTTAAAAGACGTCATAATGACGCCATTATGACGTCTTCTATACGACAAAAATTATCATGTCAAAAATGGTCTTTAAAAGACGTCACAATGACGCCATTATGACGTCTTCTATACGACACAAAGTATCATGTCAAAAATGGTCTTTAAAAGACGTCATAAAGACGTTGTACCAGTTTACGACCAAATTAAGACGTCTTAAAGCCTGCGTCACAAATCAAACGGACCCCGGCCGATTTTATAGATCGCCAGAGAGTCGCCGAATTTCAAATCCACCAGGGAGTCGAGCGTATTTTCGCTCCCTGTCACATATTGGACAGGGCTCGGGCGAACCCTATATGGACATCAGTGATCAGAAATCCGGCGCCCATCAGTAAACAAAAGGAGTCGGGCAAAAATCGCTGAATTTGGGAGCAGGTTTCGGTGCCCTGCGAACGTCGGCGGAGCCCGCAGTGATCGAGCACACACCGGCCGGATTCCTGGCGAAAATTCTCTTTTGAGCTCGCAGAGAAGTCGAGTGGGCTCCGTTTTTGATTTGTGACGGCCCCTTTAAGACTTCAGTCTGCTATCAGGGTGGACGGCGCCCAACCGTATGTCGAGCAGGTATCGCCCGACTACCATTTGTTTACCCGGCCCCGGACGATTTCAGATCACTAGTGTTCAATGGTTCCACCCGAGCCCCGTCCAATATGTGACAGCGCAGATTTTAAAGAAAAAATACGCTCGACTCCCCGGCGGGTTTAAAACTCGGCGACCTCCTGGAGCTCCTATACAATTGCTAGTCTTCTTCTGCAGAACTACATGTATGTACACATACTTTAGTATATATGGTGATGAGTTTACCAATCTGTTAAAACAAAATATATTGTTTGAACTTGTTGGAATTGACTACTAAAACTATTACCTTTCATTTATAAGAATATTATTTTGTGGTGTTGGTTCCTTTAAAGGAACTACAGCGTCTAGATGGCCTAATTTTCACAATTCGGCTCTCTATATGTAATTTTTCCCGAAGAAAAGGAATTTGGCAGTCATTTCTCATGAAATCAATCAATTTTGGGGTAATTAGTAAATATCTAATTGTCCTGGGAACGCCCCTTTTAAATCGCCAAAATGTGACGTCATCTAAAGAACGGACTAATGAACTAAACTAATGAACATGATACTTGTCATCGAACAAGTATAGGTGGGCTGTTGAGTATAGGCAAAATGGCGCCTAGATGACGTCATCAGTCATGGTCAAGGTTGGAAACCTTGCCATGATTAGGCCACATGCCTATACATATGTGTGCCAATTTTTAAGACATTTCATTGAGCCATTTTCAAGTTATGATACATAATGTATTTGACAAAAATAAATACAAAATGGCGCCTAGATGACGTCATCAGTCTTGGTCAAAATTGAAAACCTTGCTATACTTATGGTTATGACATTAACTTTCATAATGTAAAATATGATATAGTTATGATATTGCGTTATAGATTTATGATACATAATTATGTATTTGACGAAAATAAATACAAAATGGCGCCTAGATGACGTCATCAGTCATGGTCAAGGTTGAAAACCTTGCTATGATTAGTCCACATTCCTATACATATGTGTGCCATTTTTAAAGACATTTCATTGAGCCATTTTCAAGTTATGATACATAATTGTATTTGACAACAATAAATACAAAATGGCGCCTAGATGACGTCATCAGTATTGGTCAAGGTTGAAAACCTTACTATGCTTACTGTAATGACATTAACTTTCATCATGTAAAATATGATATAGTTATGATATTGCGTTATAGAGTTATAATACATAATGTATTTGACGAAAATAAATACAAAATGCCGCCTAGATGACGTCATCAGTCATGGTCAAGGTTGAAAACCTTGCTATGCTTAGTCCACATGCCTATACACATGTGTGCCAATTTTTAAGACATTTCATTGAGCCATTTTCATGTTATCTTGCACACAAAAAAGTGACGAGAAATAAGAAAAATAAAGAATAAAGAAATAAATAATAAAGACGATTCTGGCGAAATTATAAGGTGGTCTGTATGGGTCACACAGCCCACCTAATAATAAAGAAGATTCTGACGAAATTATAAGGTGGTCTGTATGTGTCATACAGCCCACCTAAAAAGGGTCACTTTTGCACCTTTATATCAATAGAAAAGTTGCAACTTTAGGTACTGGTAACGGTCTGGGTATGTATAATGTGTATATGTGATGATTATTTTCCAGTAGAAATTGTCAATCTTCTATAGCGTATGATTGTCCCAGGTGTATTTTTCGGGTAGTAATTGCACCTATTCATCAGGGGGGGGGGGGGGGGGGGGGGACACGAATGAATAGATCATCCCCCAGTTGAATGGGTATCAATGACATGTCTACGCCCGTGATTGTTTGAGGGTATTCTTCTAAATGATATTGCCCTATAGGGGTGGTTATCTTCCGGGAGCAGTTAAACTTGTACTGGTATATATTATTGAATAAATAATATTTGCACTGATTGAAATGGAATTGAGCTTTATGCATGCTCAGCGAATGCATGTTCACAGGAAAATCACGAGTTGTATATTATACACGGGTCAGTGGTAACCATACATGGATCCATGCATATACTATACAAACAAGCTATTATACGCCTGAATGACTTGGGATAAAATGCCTGCTTACAACACGCTATCCATAATAGGCATCCACGTAGATCAGTGAGTCGATTTGCACTTACTAATACGCAGGCGTATTGGTATACTTTATTATATATAACTCTGGGGGTATTATAATAATTGCACCAGTATTTAATACTTATTTTTGGGCCAGAGTTAAAATATCAGACAAGATATAATCTCAGTCACAGGACAGAGTGCCCGTCGCTGCGAACGTCCAGTTCCATTCTCGACAAACATGTAAGTTATCAATAAAAACATATGATTATTTGGGGGGAAAAGACTAGTTTCAGTGATGATTTTGATAATGTTACTAGATACCTTTAATGGAATATAACTTTTGTTCATGTGTTGCATGTTTATACGTTACGAATAGTTTTTGATGGTCGAACCATGGATTGTACATAGAGTCCATATGGTCGAACTATTATGCATTCTATATGATATATATATACGTATTGTATATTCAACTATTCCTTAAAATTGAATGTTTCGACATTGTTATCTATTACAGTGCGTTGATGTCGCTACTAGCTGTCGATGTAATTGTTGCACAATTTTGCCGGTAATTTTGGGCTATTTATTTCCCGTTCACTACACAATGATACAGGGACCTGATACCTCAGGTACCCTTGAACACGATCGATCATTTTGTTTGTTTAGTAATATACTTTCGACTGGTCTTTTTTTTAATCATATTGGTTTATGTTATTGCAATGTTTAGCAATGGGATGTTGGTTTATTGCACTGTTCATTTCGTATATGATATAAGGCTGTTTATTCATTTTACTCATAATTTGAATATACCCCTACCCCTCTACCGGTATTCATCGACTTTAAAAATGACAATAAGTGTCGCATCCCCCCCCCCCCCCCCCCCCCCCACACCCCCACCTCCCAAGAATGGTTTATAAATTTAATTTATTGTACCCTCCCCTCCGTGATTAATTATTTGACCAATCGATAAAACGTTCACGAAAAGGTACTCTATACTCGCGAACGTTTCGCGAACATGTGTATGAAATAATTATGTCCCCTTTTGTAGCATCTCCGCGAACATAGACATGTAATATACACCATTTTGTTCCAGTTCCGCGAATTTTAATTGACCCCTTTTTGTCGTGAAAATTGTGAACGATCAACATGGCCAATGCGCAGTGACACCCCTGGAGAACTTGTATCGGGCTGCTTGTGTTACAACCGCGGCGTCACTAATAGTTTAGAAATGATCGCTTGTTTCTCGTGACGTTCAAATAAATTCGACAGGTTGGCCCTTAGTTGGCTAGAAAAGGGTATACAGTGCGCCAAAATTCGATATCAAACACAGTTCACGCGGGTTCCTTTTTCTTTCCGTTTTCTTTTTGTTTTGTTTTTGTTTTTGGAGGGCGGATGGGAGGGTATCCCAGGGCAACATTCCATTATCAATATAACCATATACAACGGAAATCAGTTAGGCCTGTTGGTTCCTGTTAGGACTTAATCAGCTTATAACTATCAGTTTGTAATGTATAATGGTGCAGGTTTTGGTTACTAAAATTCAGTTTGACCAAAACTGCACTGTACGTACCAGAACTCAACTATCCCTTTAATTCAAATCAGCTATGCACGTACAGCATGAAAGAAAAGCCGAGTAACGCCATTATATTGACATCTAAGCTAGCTGTCGCCCTTCTGTCGTGCCTGTTGGTTGTCTTCGTTCTTCTCGTCTTCTTGGTATATCGCACTCAACATGGTCCACCCAATATCGTCATCTTCCTCGCCGACGACCTCGGCTACGGCGATATTGGGTCTTACGGACATCCAACGTCATCGACGCCGAACCTGGACAGGATGGCTAAAGAGGGACTCGTGTTCACGCAATTCTACTCTGGTTCCCCGGTGTGCAGCCCATCAAGGTAAAGCTCCTTAAAGGGATCTAGTAACTGTGTTGACAAGTGCAAAAAGTGATGAGTGATTAATAAAATGTTGATTGGAGTGATCTGATATGTCCACAAAGTAATGTGTGAACATTTCACGTTAATTGGATGTTTTTTGGCTGAGATACGTATAAGCAAAAATGCAAAGTGATATTCACTAATTTACTCATTGACTATATAGTAGTAGTAGCCGTCGGTCGCGAAGCGATGACCGCCTTCAGATTCACTTCACATGCATGGAGTTTGTTCACTTGACTTTTGTAGAGAGTCCAGCTTTCCGCAGCGTATAGGAGAGTGGATACATTGACTATGTACACGGCATCAAATTATCCTGTAGACAATTTCATATCTGAACACTTCAATCGTAAATATCTTTTGAACGAAGTGGAAATTTGAAAAAAACCGAAACCTGTCCCGTGCTTTTATTGTAAATATGAATATGATAAGATATGAGAGAACCACTAGCATGACTATAGTTCCAAGTAAGTTTTGAGGATTTGGACAATGTTACTAAATCCCTTTAACTCTAATACATTATTACGCTAGCAGCCAGAAATGTTGCATTTCCATGCACAGTGGCGTATATAGCTATATAGGGGACACGTTAGGGGTCAATATTTTGTGAAATTAATATTCTAAAAAGAGTTATTATTTTAACAAATGTATAGGTTTGTATAATATTAGATTCCGAATTGTTGAAACTGCTATATAGTTTAGATCAACACCCCTGAATGTTGTTCGAAAAGCTTTAATTATGCATATTTCAGGCGTTTCTGAACAGATGTTGTTTTAAACTTTTGTGTTGTTTTGAAAAGTAGCTGCACTTGCCCTTCCTACAGCGCCCTCTACAGTAGAAGGGAACTTTGTCAAACATAAATCTTTTGTTTTTATATTTGTGGGGTCAAACATGAATCTTATAGGGATAGTTGAGTATTGGTCAAACTTAACTTAACAAAAACCTGCACCATTACGGTACAAAGTAATAGTTATAATTTCACCATGCTCGAAAAGTATACACAATTACAAACGACTAAGTAAAACCCCTGTTATCATTCAAAAAGAGCCGTTACAACTCAAGAGGGCGCTATTAAAAAAATAATTGGTTTTAGCCTTGTTTCATGGAAAATTTGTTAAAATAATTATTCAATAGAGATATCATCAACGACTTTTTAAAAACCTATTATGATTTTTGTCAAAGTAGTCTTCGAGCATTTTTTTGGAATTTTTCTAAAAAGTTTAAATACCGCCCGGTGATTGCCGGTGAAGAACATTTTGAATAAAAAATATATTTATGGATATTTCAGCAGTTTCTGAACCGATTTTGATCAAATAAAGTTTATTCTGTCATTAAAATTGTATGTTCTTTCGAATTTGACAGTCAGTTTTTCATTATCTCACAAACAAATATCGGGGGGGGGGGGCACTTCGGGAAATACCAATACTCAACACTACCTTTAACCCGTCTTGTGCAGTTGTATTCTCTTCCTATCTGTCTAATAATGATTCTAGAAAGGCTCATTTGAGTTAGCAATTTAACTACTGTAGTATGCAAAATATTTTGACATACGTATAGTACTAATTATTATATATTTTATATGAATTATATAACCCACTTCACACCATTTTGTTTTATATTCGACACAGAGCTACCCTTTTGACTGGCCGTTATGCAGCGCGGTCCGGTGTCTGGCCAAGTTTGTTTCTACCCAGCATGACTGGAGGACTTCCGTTAAACGAAACTACAATCGCAGAGATAGTGAGTGAGCGCGGTTACAGTACGTCCATCATCGGTAAGTGGCATCTCGGAGTAGGTGCGGATGGCGTCTACCTTCCAACCAATCAGGGCTTCGACGAGTATCTCGGCGTCCCATACTCGCACGACATGTGCCCGTGCTGTCGCTGCTTCTACCCGGACGACCCCTGCTGGAGGACGTGCAGTCAGCAGAACGTCCCATGCCCCCTCTTCGGCGGAACGGACATCGTCGAACAGCCAGTCGATCTCACGACGCTCGCCGCTAGGTTCGTCGAACGGGCCACTTCGTTCATCATAAGGAACGCCAAAGCCAGCAAGCCATTCTTTCTTTACTTCCCGTTCCTCCATCCACATTATCCACAGTTCGCGGGCAGGGAGTTCCGGAACACCTCTAGGCGAGGCACGTACGGGGACTCACTGGCGGAAATGGACTGGTCTGTCGGTAGAGTAGTGCGCGAGCTTAGCAGGATGGGTGTCATCGACAATACTCTAGTCCTGTTCTTGTCCGACAACGGGTAAGGCAGATGTTTTTCTTACCGATTATCTAGATACATTCATTAATCCAACGAAATTAAAGGGATCTAGTAACTTTGTTGACATGTGCAAAAAGTGATGATTGGTTGATATAATGTATAGTGTTGTTATTTATTATGTCCACAGGGTATTGTGTGAACATTTCAAGTCAAATGGCCGAGTAATGAGTAAAAATGCAAAGTGATATTCACTAACTCACAGCACTCACTTTGTACACGGTTTCGAAAATCCGACGGATATTTAATTATCTGAAAACTTCAATCGTTCATAATTTTGTAACGAAAGGGAAATTAGAAAAAACGAAACCTGTCTCATGCTTTTTTTTGTTAATACGAACTAAACAAGGTATGAGAGAACTGCTAGTTTTCCAATTGGATTTTGAGGATTTGGACAATGTTACTAAGTCCCTTTAAAACTCCTTGGTTAATCAAACATACGGATCACACTGGCGTAGCGAGGGGAATGGCTCATGGGCCTAAGCGCCATCCCCCCCCCCCCCCCAACTCGGGCTTGTTTGTTCTTCTTCTTCTTCTTCTCTTTTTCTTATCCGGTAGATTTGATTATTTGGCTATGAATAGTTAAAACTCCAAGAGCTTCCAGGGGCTCCGCCCCCTGGAAGCATTGCCAGATGTCCTATTATAAGTCAGTCCGAAACCCAATACATGTACTAAGCACATTTCCCCCTCATCTATCCTCTCAAATCGATATATTTTATAATAATCCTCTTGCAGACCTGGTCTCAAGGAGGAAAACCGAGGCGGGAGTGCAGGGCTGTTCAAGTGTGGTAAGGGTACCACTTACGAAGGTGGGCAGCGGACACCAGCCATCGCCTTCTGGCCACGCCGCATCGCTCCGGGACGCACGCTGGCTCTGGCCACCTCCTTGGACGTTCTCCCCACCATCACCAGACTCGTAGAGGGTACCCTGCCCCAAGTCACCCTCGACGGATTTGATATGGCCCCTATTTTATTCGAAGGGAAAGAGGTGATTATACCACTGGCGTAACGAATTACGTAATACCTATTCATCAGGGGGGATGGATGAATAGATCATCCCCCCCCCCCCCAGTTGAATGGGTATCAATGACATGTCTACGCCCGTGGATTATACATAAGTTATGCTTATCAATTTACCAAGCTCTCTCTCTCTCTCCCTTTCTCTCTCTCCATCTCTCTCTCTCTTTGTGTTTTTTTAATAAAGAAAATAATTACCATTATCAAGGAATCTTATATTGTTGTATATACATATTCATCACGCCGTATATATGAAAATGTTCATCCTCGTATATTGCCTCATGATTATCATGGATATATACTAATGCGGTTGATATGTTTTCGTGAAATTATGTCAGGGATCCAGAAAGAACTTTGCGTACTACCCTGAAAACGCACAACCCGAATACGGTGTCTTCGCGATCCGACACGGAGAGTACAAGGCGCACTTCTACACGCAAGGCAGCATAAACTCGGACGTCCTCAACAGCGACCATGACTGCCGACCATCGCCCGATTTCGTAACCCCAACATTGCACGATCCTCCCCTGCTCTTTAATCTGGACGAGGATCCGGGCGAGAGGTATAAACAAACATGACTAGTCAGAAACAACCGACTCTACATGGGGGTTTCTTTTATAAATATGACTTCGTATATATATATTTAAATGGAACGGTCAGTGGAACAACCGTCGGCATAGAGACTGATTTTCGGTCTAAAAAATTAGAACGGACCAGCTATTTAGTGCCACCACAAATTAGCTTCGGGCCAGCAAAATTGCATTTATATAAACTTTTACTTGCCTGACCGGGCAACACCGTCTTGTTATTGGTGTTATTTCCCCTTGTTTGGTGCCACCTGATAGAGGTACTTCGCAGCAGAGACGGTGAGGGGTTGGGGGCTACAGCCCCCCCCCCCCCCCCCCCCCAGTGTAGTTTTGGGCAAATTCAGGCAAACCATGTCATATTCAGGCAAATCCATGTCCTATTCGGGCAAAACCATGCCATATTCGGTCAAAGCCATGTTACATTCGGTTCGGACAAACTCATATTAGGGAAATAAAACGCAATTTTCGGGCTATACCGTCTCATATTCGGGGAAAAAATATATATTTCAGCCGTAAGGCTGAGTCGGTTCGGTCGATTACACCGGTTACCGACCGTTTCAATTGGGACCCGGTTTCGTTATATCGGAAACGGTGCCCCGAAAAAAATAAAAATAAATACAATGTTAAAAAAGAAATTAAGATTATCACAATAATGTAGCGGAATTCAAATAAAAACGGGGCAATTGATATCATTTACTTTAAAGAGTGGTTATTTTCGAGAAATTCTTGGTTCTTTACTTCGTTTGACAGTCAGAAATTGAACAGGAAGCGCAAAATTGCTAGTCATTTGAACGATATTGTCGGCGGATGTGCACACAATGTTAGTCCGATACTCCAGGGGAGTTGTCTGATGGATCTTTGTATGATCCAGCTGATAAGCCAGTGCCCCGGGGGGGTCACTCCCAACATGACTGGCTACGCGCCCGCGTCAGAAAAAAGCGTCGAAAGGGTATCATTTTCAGCTATACGGCGTCGTCGACGTTTTCCTGAAAAAGGGGTGTTTTTCAAGCACTGATCGCACAAAAACCTAAAAAAGGGTACCTTTTCAGGTTTACAGGTTTCGACGTTTTTCTACAAAAGGGGTCCCTTTTTAGCTACCGTAGCTCAGTACTACGGTTTTCGAATATTTTTATTTCTGCGGAGTGGCTGTAATATATGTGTGCATGAATGTTGTGTGCGTGTATATGCGTAACAAGTGCGCTACATGCGGTGCGCTATTCACATGCATCACAGTGGTCGCTAGTTCAGACGGTATTTTCAGCATAAACTTCCAGTGATCTTCCAGTGATCTTCCAGTGATATTCGAAGCTGCGACGCGTAAGAGCCACCAAAGAGCGTTAAATACGACCTTAGGATTAAGCCTTCGAAGGACAAGGAGTCATTTACCAACCGAGAATCGGCATTTATTGATACATTTTGTATCTAATACAATGGAGACGGGCCCGTAAGTAAAATAGTAATAAACGGTGGCATAAATTACAGCTGGTAGTACACTACTGGTGGTAGGGGCCTAGTGCCACTGACTCTAGCCCGGCGATCTGGGCGATCCATTAAAGGAATTTCCGCTGAGCCTGAGGGCTGATCATTATTCTGGAGCACCCATTATATCAGTTATATAAACTAACTATATAAAACATATTATTGAAGGATACAAACTTCCTTTTACTGAGACTTTTCCTAGCTACAATATAATTATAAATTATACTAGTTGTTTCTTGTAGAATTGCAATTCTAGGCTGAAAAGATTATTCAAATTGATTGTTTGTGTCACTGAGCTGAGCTGAGTCACTGAGATCACCGAGTGTGGGTCTACTCCGTTGAACCCTATGAGTGACATGGGTCATGCTATGGCCATGAGCCGATGTGTGAGTGCACTTCTAGATTAACCATGTCCATGAGGAGGATGAGCCGATCCCGATGCCTTTATCGAGCTGCCACTTGAGCCAGATGGATCCTTGACGTTGTCGACAATCATTAATCATCGCCCAGGCCCCATGATCAGTGACCGGATGGTGGATGGCACGACCTGATGATTGTAATGTGTTGAGTCATTTAGATTCAAACACTTTTTTTATTTTATGGGTGTAGCGTATAGTATTCAGCAAAAAGGTAAATTAAGCATGTTGGTCACTCGAGTCGAGGTTTTAAACCATTATGCCATTTTAACAATTAAGGGGTGTTAACTTTAAAATGTGCATTACGCCTGTTAGGCTCCATTCAGAAAAGGTGCGATACATACGCCATTTAGGGTAAATTTCAGAAATGGTGCGATACGCCATTGGTCAATTTTTAAAAAGTGGATACGCCTATTACGCCATTAGGGTCCATTTTTAAAAAGGTGCGATACGCCATTTTTGCCCATTAGGGTCCATTTTTTAAAAGGTGCGATACGCCATTTTTGCCCATTAGGGTCCATTTTTTAAAAGGTGTGACACGGGTGGGTAGCACTTGTGTATGAGAGTGACCCCCCCGGGGCCAGTGCATTCAAAAAGTAGCTCAAAATACGTTTTTTGGTCATTTGCACCATTTTAAAATGTTTTGATATTCTACTTACATGATTTCATGGCGTTTGATAGCTGAACAGAAACAAAAATGAGCCCCAAAACAATGAAAACAATTACGCAAAATATCGATAAAAAACGACTACATCGCTCCTATTCGCTCGTATACTTTGTGTGCAAACGTATGGCCTAACTATATGGGGATGAATTAACATAGTTCCACCGGCCGGCGGATGAATCTCGCGTAAGAAAAAAAGAACCGTAACTTGCACGCAAAGTAATGAAACAGCGGCCCGAAAACTTGCCGCATGCTGTAGCTCAATTCATCAACCTTCGATCCTCACGATCACGAATGTTCCTTGGAAATTTATCGATAATTCAGCACAGTGTTTTCATTGTTTTGGGGGTGATTTTGTATTCTGTTCAGCTTTCAAATGCCATGTTATCATGTAAGTAGACTACCAAAATGGTGTTGATTGCGAAAAGGCTAATTTATAGCCACTTTTTGAGGGCAGTGGCTCACAGTCACAAGCGATCGTTTCCCCCAGACTAGCGGGCTAAGTTTCTGTGAACCGCGTTGCGATGGGCAATGGTGAACAAACGATCGATTTATAGGTCCAATTTACTTCGAAAAAAAATACTTTTCATGCGAAACTGAGTTAATTCTGGATAGTCTGTAACTATTTTCCCGTAAAGATTGATATGTAAATCCATAAAAGCCTCCGTATTTATAATGTTATTTGCATATAAAAAGAGCAATATAAGCCCCAAACAGTGCATTTTTGCCGATGCGTGCACGATTGCGTGATTTTACCGGTCCGAGTTTCGACGGTAAAAATTTATCGGGATACCGGTTCCCGACCGGTAAAAGTTTATCGGGACCCGGTTCCGACAATTACCGACATGACTCAGCCTTAATTTCAGGACTACTATGATGAGGCATCATACAGGCGAAGATCCTTTTTCCCCCTTCTTTTCCCCCCTTCTTTCCCCCCCCCCCCCCCTTTGTTTTGGCCTGTCGGGTGAAAAACGGGGAGGATAATTTTTCGGGCAAAAAACGTCAGCCCCCCCCCCCCCCCCCCCCCCCCCTGAGAAATAATGTGCTCCTACGCATGCTTCGCATAAACCATTTTAAATCAACCTTACACGAATTCGAATTATAAGATATCAACCTAAAGATGAGTTCAAGTGTTCAACCAAAATAACGCAGCTGTTTTATTAGTAAATTAATAATAAATGTGTTGCATGGTGTATACTTGCGTTCAAATTACTGCACTTTCATGTACTTAGGGAACACGAACTTTATTACCAACAGTCATATTTGTAAGTGTTTGATGATGGTTTGGCCATAATATTATTTGTCGTGTATTACTTTTCTTACGTGAACAAAATATTTTCTTAAATTTGTTTTTGTGTGTGTTCTAACCCCGAATTTTCTAAATTTCTTATAGGTACAACCTCTCCACATCTGAGTATGCCTCGGTGTTGGCTGAGATGGAGCGTCTCAAGCTACACTACGATAGCACGATGGAATGGGGGCAGTCCCAGACCCTGAGGCCAACCAGTGATGACGTCGAACCGTGCTGCGACAAGGGGTGTTCCCCCTTCCCACAATGCTGCCGGTGCCACAACAGCCCCACTACGGAATTGTGGGTACCATCGACAACCGTTGACGTTACGTCATCATGCACGGCAGAACCATCGTTATGAAACATATAGGGATGGGATGAGGACGGTTTTAGCAATAGAGTGCATTGACGAAATTGCCTGGATAGAACGTATTATGAAGTGTATAATTCCGGTTCTAACATTATTGTCCTTGGATTCGGGAAAGTATAGGTTGAAGCTGGACGAACTTGCTAGGTCACACATTTGTATGGCCAATAACCAAACGTTGTTTAGAACCACTTCGTCTATATATGTACAGACGTCATAGGCTAGCCTCAGTATAAAGCAAATTCTCACGCGCCCACACTTAAAGGGGACCACCAAGCAAAGAAAAAGCCGCTTTTACATCTTGTTTTGTATTTGCTATTTCAACAGCGGGACTGTTGAAATTTATTCTAAACAACAGTTGTAGAACAAATTAAAACAACAGTTGTGTAAGCTTTAAACAACTGGGGTTGTTGAATGTTTTCAACAACAGTTGGATGGTTCATATGTCAAACAGCGGTTGTTGAAAAATTTCAACAAGTAGTTGAATTTGTTTACACAGCGTTTTAACAGTGTACGCCCCATGGTTGTGTCATTTGGGGAACTATATTCTCACCCGAGTGGCGCCATGTCTGCATCCATACTGAACACTCCATCCGTTGCGATCAGTCGGAGTCTGTTGTCACGTACCTGTTGCAGCTGAACCTCGAGATCTGTATCGAAGTTTCCAATACATACGAAAAATGGCGTTAGTATAGGCTTACCAGAGGGGGGGGGGGGGGTCAACCCCCCCCCCCCCCCCCCCCCGTTCCGGGACGTTTTTCTTTCAATCATAAATATCTCCATCCAGGAAGACTTTTTAAAATGAAAACCTGCTTCATTTGTATTAAGCTGTACATGTATATAAACCCCTCAAAAAAAGTTCGGAAACTCAAGTTTCATCGATCATATCTCTCGTATTTTTTAATAAGAATACTCGAAATCGGTGTCACAATAAAGCCTCATTATATACCTTTCAAACGATGCATTATGTGTAGTGATTATGCAATTGGGGCGATTGCAGTAGCCCAGAAAATAGGGGGAGGCAGGAAGTGAAATCTCGCAAAATGGCCCCAATGCATTCAATTTACGAGTGCAAGACTGTGTTGACCAGTTTTCTAAAGGTTAACATTCTATTGAATGCTGCCACCCTTTCCATTCATCAAAATTGTTGAATTTGATACCATTTTAATGGAAATTATCTCTTCCTTACGATGGCATATTAATCGTAAGGATTATGCAAATGGGGTGTGTGCAGCGAACCGGAATATGGAGATGGGTCGAGTGTGAAATCAGACAAAAGGATATGGAGTTGACAAAAAATCAGAGCGTTGCATTTTTTTCGAGCGTTTGGGAGGATTTTTTAGCATTTCAAATAAAATATTCATGATTTAAATTGATATCAACGGAAAGCCCAACAACTCTTCTGTATGAAAATGTGACATTTATAATGATTTTTGTAAAGGGCGGCTGCAGGGAGATGAATGTGGGGGAGCCTCAAAAGTGACCCATTTCAAAACGCTCTGATTTGGTGTCGTTATCTGTATACCATTGTGTAGAGGATGTAATGCGACTTGAATGAGTTGGCCATGAATGAGAGGAATTCAATTGAAAACGCATGAATAGTGCCTTGAAATCAGAGCGTTTCAAAATGGGTCACTTTTGAGGCTCCCTCCCATTCATCTCCCTGCAGCCGCCCTTTACAAAAATAATTATAAATTTCACATTTTCATACAGAAGAGTTGTTGGGCTTTCCGTTGATATCATATTTGATCATGAATATTTTATTTGAAATGCCAAAAAATCCTCCCAAAAGCTCGAAAAAAATGCAACGCTCTGATTTTTTGTCAACTCCATATCTTTTTGTCTGATTTCACACTCGACCCATCTCCATATTCCGGTTCGCTGCACACACTCCATTTGCATAATCCTTACGATTAATATGCCATCGTAATGAAGAGATAATTTCCATTAAAATGGTATCCAATTCAACAATTTTGATGAATGGAAAGGGTGGCAGTATTCAATAGAATGTTAACCTTTAGAAAACTGATCAACACAGTCATGCACTCGTAAATTGAATGCATTGGGGCCATTTTGCGAGATTTCACTTCCTGCCTCCCCCTATTCTCTGGGCTACTGCAATCGCCCCAATTGCATAATCACTACACATAATGCACCGTTTGAAAGGTATATAATGAGGCTTTATTGTGACACCGATTTCGAGTATTCTTATTAAAAAATACGAGAGATATGATCGATCAAACTTGAGTTTCCGAACTTTTTTTGAGGGTTTAGAAGGCAAAGAACAGGGTACAAGAGAAATGTGAACGTTCAAAGTGAGTTTGGTTGAATCTGCATGACACAGTTAATGGATCACTAACCGCTAGTTTAAAATTCGTTATGGATAGTTGGGGTTTGAGTTAGAGTTAGGATTGTGTGTGTTAGCTAGACTGCATGGGATTACACTAATTATATAACTTGGTAAGACGGCGATCTCGCTGTGGTTCCAATATGTCGAACTAATGATCTCATCTCACCAATAGGGTTATACAACTATATAGATCGGGTCCAAATTTTGAAAGGGGGTCAATACCTTGTACATCGTTGTGTTTGTACCGCAGACGCCTTGCTTTGCTGAGGCGCACGCCGTCGATGATGGACGCGTGGTTGTACTCGTCTGAGATCACGGCGTCTTCACCCGTCAACAAGGCTTTGAACAGACCACCATTGGCCGCGCTGCAGCTCGAATAAATGATGGCCGCCTCGCGACCGTGAAATCGAGCTATTTTCTCCTCAAGTTCCTTATGGATATCCTGCAAGCATGGCCAGATCAATAACATACAGTATAATTATGTTTTATATAATATAAGGGAGATATTGAAGTTATGGAAATACAGCGACGGATTCCCTTGTGTGTGAGAGGGAGTCCGATTCCCGCGTTGATTTGAAAGTCTCCCTAGGAAACTTTCAACTGAGAATGAAGAATATAAAGTGCCACGAGTTAAACAAAACAAATCACTTTGAATTTTCGCTCAATAGTATAATGGTCATAATCATGACATTCAATTCCTGTGTAATTCTCGTCATTTAGATAATTCAAATAATTGTATCTATAGATATTTACATTGAATAATAAAATCACACTATTAATCAATACAAAGTGAGAAATGAGAAGCTTCAACTTCATTACAATAAACACAAAACATCTAAAAGAAGAAAGAATGAATCTCAAAGACAATTTAAATTGATCTACAATCTACAAAACATTTAACTATTGTCATATTAAACTTATATGTCATACAAAACAAACAAACCAACCTGTGTTCCGCAGATCAATCTCGAGGAGGCGATTCCCACTCCGTATGCGTCAACTGCTTTCTTCACAGCTTCTGTGATTTCAGGGTGATTCTGTATTGTAATATTTTGAAGAAAATAAATAAGTGTCAGTGTTGTCGCTATACGAAAAATTATATGCTTATTTCGTTAATTCAAGACAAAGCGTTTCATCTGGAAAACAGTATACGAATATCCTAATATCGATTTTATTTATGTCATAGGTTGACTGTGGTATTGGTTCGTAAACACCCATAAATAACCCTTTGATTCAAAGTGATTAGTTGTTGTAAACATTCCACCAGTAACCAACATACGTGTCTTAAAATTGTTTAATAATTCAAGATGTATACTCATTTAGTGGAAATTGTTAATCTGTCTTAATGTGATCCTATAATCATAGGCGCCGGAAGTGGGGGGCAGGGGGGCGGCCGCCCCCCCCCCCCCCCAATCCAAAAGGTGGGGGGGGGGGGGGCAAAACAAAGTTATCACAGTTTGTTGTGTAACTTGCGTATGGTACGTCTGGGGTGGGTTTTTTCTGTACCGGGCCACGTAGTTCCTGTGTAGGCTGTCATTGCTCTGGCTGTTTGTGTGACGTGCACCAAATTGCACCATTTCAAGTATATAAATGCAAAATCTTCCCCGTGGG